>PYXC01001845.1:0-242500 GCA_015244755.2 Tenualosa ilisha | reverse complement strand
CATCTGCTTTAGTTATTATGTGCCTTGGTGCATGGTGACTTAACCCTGATATGCAGGTCACTGAATATCTGCTGTAATAAGCAACAGTCAAGTTTGTGTGTGTGTGTGTGTGTGTCGGGGGGGGGGGGGGGCAAACAGAGAAAACACTGAGCTCTTCCAGTCGATAAGGGTGATGAAAAGGCTCCAGTGGTCAGCTGGTACTAATTGAAAAACATAAGCAAGAGACTATTTAAGAGCTACACATAATGATATTGCAGACTTGGAGGGCAAAGGGGTGGGGGGAGGGGGGTGTAAGATTCTGTAGACTTTACTCAGTTTCCACTGTTCATTACAGTAATTTAACAGGGCAGAGGTACATTTTCATTATTCTGGATTTCCTGGTTCCTATTTTGCATTGTGTTTCCATTGGAGAAATTGTACAGAAGGACCCTCTGGCCTGTTTCACAACTGTGGTTGGGGACTATGCTATAGCAGGCTTTAGAAGATGACATAATTGGGATAGTAGGATGAACTAAACTTTGTTCCCAAGAGGAATACTGAATAAACATGTATGTCATTAATCTGGTTTGACAGTATAACCCAGGATTACTGTAGGTCAGTGGAGAGGTGATTGAACCCACTGTAAGGGTTTGCCCTTGGCAGGAGCATACTTTCCCGGACATACTGTATACTGGATGCATAGTGTAATAGCAAAATGTAATATATAGAACTCAACCTAACTAGGGTGACAGATTTGTCACATCCTAACTACTTAAAAGCATGTTTTAGACCAGGGGTGTTGTGGAAAAAAAGAGGTGGGTAGACTATGAAGTTGGTGATGTAGGATCAACATGTAGGATCGTTTTTTTTAGTTATTTTTTCCCAAAAAGAATTTCAAAAGTACATAATGTTCTGGTGATATTAAAGGGTTTCTGGAGTGCTGAAGAGTGTATAGACTGGATATAATGTGGTTGTGACTGGCTTGTGTGTTGTGCTAGTAAACAGATTCTAGCAAATGTAATAATTGTATTTTCTTCACAAACTATAAACCTAATTTAGGTATATGTGTTGGCCTATATAAAATATAGTCTGAACTTCACCTTTACATTAAGTTCACAAACAACAGCTGCTCTCCAGTTACTGTCTGACAACTGGTCAGGTCAGGTTTAATTCCTGAACAACGTTGTGAGTTTGCGATGCTTTTGTGAACAGTCATTCACATCTATTTTAGACATTTCATAAAGCAGTTGCCTCAGGAGAGTGTGGCTGTGCCAAGGCCAGTGCCCACCAGACACGGAGTGTCAGATGCAGGTTATGGAATGCACAATACAATACAATACCATGAACTAAACACATCATTTTAATGGTATTTAGATCAGCAATGGCTTTGTGAACATGACTATGCAATTAAATTGCCATTGTAATCAGCCAAATATGTGCTAGATCATCAATATTGCTCTAGTTACCTTTGTTTACCGATGGCAACAGTTGCTAACTGAAGAAAAGTCGCCTGTTTTTACCAACAGTATTGTTAACTTAGCAAATACCAAATGTACGTGAAATGGCTAGAAAACCAAACCATTCCTATGGGCTTGATGCGCAGGTTTTAGAACAGTTTTCTAAACCTCTGCAACAGACACACGGCACATGCTTCCAGTGGGCTTTGCACAATGGAGTTCAAATTTTTTTCTTGACGCATTGCGCCGCAGATGTATCCGGTGAGCGCTGGCCTTCAGTCTTTGTAAAACAGCATATGAAAGCACATGCCACTGAACCAAATGAATAGAGTTGGCTGAGGAAAGGCAGGAGGCAAAGTGCTTGTATCATTCGTTCAGTTGATGTAGAGCCCTGTGTACATGCTTATGCTCTTGGCACTCTGAGGGTTCTGTGCATAGTGCACTGTGATATAATTAGTCTCCTGGAGCTAAAGTGATATTACCTCCATTGCCTTGTGGTGATATGGTAGTTGCTCTTCTACAGATCAGTGAAGCTAAATGTTGCCATCTCAGCTGCTTACAGACACAGGTGAAACACTCAGGTAGTCATTTGGACAAAAGGTGTCCATTTGGAGACTGTTTAGTTGCCTACACATTTGTCACTCATTGCCCCAGAGTTTGTTTCTTGAGAAATGGCAATCATGAATCATAAGTTGTCTAAGGTGGTAACAGCAGAAAGAAGGAGCAAGCAGCGGTATAGGCCCTCTAAGTCCAAAACACTCAGCAAGACTTTTCTGTTTGTTCCCATTCAGCACATTTTGCTTGGTTCCACTTAAAGCAAATGGATCCTCCACAGAAGAGCTAGGCTGTCCTCAGATGATCTGTAGGCCATTTGGATCCATCAGTACTCCAGCAGTTTGGGTTTGGGTCTCTCACATTCACACACACACACACACACACACACACAACCATACAGACACATAAAAATATGTGCGCACTGTAAAACAGCCAGCCAAAAAACCACACACACACACACACACACACACACTCAGAGAGTCAGAAAACACACCTGTCTGGGAGCGAGCTCCATGACAACCTCATTTGGCACGGCAGTGCCCCTTCATGATCCTGTCAACTGAGTTGCGGTTTTGTCCAAACACAAAGGTTCATAGCAGGCCATCGCACACACACACACACACACACGCACACACACACACACACACACACACACACACACACACACACACACACCAAAGGTTCAGGAGAGCACTCCAACATCCACCCTCAACCTATTCATGTGTGACTGGGGGAAGCTGAAGAAGATCCATTCATGTGTGAAAAGCAGTCAGAGCAGTCAGTGCTCTTTTCCCTTCACTAAATAAGGACAGGAAAACACACACACATGCACACACAAAAACTCATAAACAAACATGAAACTGACATGAAACACACACAGACACACACACACACACACACACAGACACAGACACACACATAAAACACTGGAGTTAGCTGTTTGGGTGTCTTCACTTCTCGTCTTGGATGGCTTCACTTCACACCCAAGGCTAGGGCACTTTTGGAGTGTGTTTCTCTCTCCAGCAGAATTCAATTTACCATTCTCTGGACAACACAAGTAACGCTTTAGAGTGAGCATCTGTGATCTGCCGCAATTTCCAACCTCATCATGTGTAAATTTGGGTCAGAGCGGACATCCTCGCGGGTGACGATAGGATAGGCCAGTTTGGAAGACACTAAACTGGGTCATATATTCATCTACACACACACACACACACACACACACACATGCACTCAAATGTACACACATGCACGCATGCATACGCATGCCTAAAATGATCTCCCTACAAGACCACAGCAGGCATCAAAAGAGACAAAGTTTATTTTTTAAAAAAGGTGACAGCGATGCAGGAGCCCAGAGTTTATGATCTGTGGAACTGATGTTGTGTTATTTGTGCCTGGGGTTGAATTATTAAAAGCTCTTTTGTTATGATGAAACAGCAGCGCAACGTCTCATCCATCTGCTTTTGACCTTCATGGGGGCCGTCTCTCCTGTACATTGAGGGTATATTAGTGCCACAAGGGGGAAGGCAAATCCCAGCCTAAAGCTTGTTCCTAGCAAACAGAACAGTTTTTTCCAAAAAGCGACAAGGCTTATGAACATTGAAAGAATCACAGCCTGAACCTATGGCAGTGGTGGTGTTGTGGTTAGGGAACCTGTCTAGCATACTAGTAGCCTGGAAACTGTGTGTTTGAATCCTGGTTGCCACCGTTGTGCCCTTGTACAAAGCACTTAACCCTAAAATGGTCCAGGGCTGGCACTGCTGTAATAGATAGTTGACAAAATGTAAGTCGCTTTGGAAAAAAGCATCTGCTGAATGCGTAAATGTACTGTCAGTCTTTTCACGTAACACTTTCCATTTTTTCCCTCACACACACACACACACACACACACAGACACACACACACACACTCAACGCTTAACATACTATTTATTTATTATTTATTTTTGAGGAGCAAAAACACAAGACCATCATAAATCTTGAATCTTGACAAGGGCTAATAAACAGGGTAATGGGTGGATATCTAGGAGAACAACAATGGAATGGGATTAGCCAGGAATCTTTTTCTAGTACAGTCCAGGGCCCATTTTCACAAAGAATCATAAGGCTAAAAGTAGCTCCTAAGGGGCGAATTTAAGAGAAACTAACGGGCGCATCAGTTGTAACTTGAGGACTCTTCATTTCTTTGACTAGGAGTAATACACCAAGAAATTTAGCGCTAAATGTAGCACCTAAATCTGGGACAGCTTAGAAGTAGCTCAGAGGACTCCTAACTCAATAAGACCAATTCATAAAACATCCAAAGGCAGCCGTTTGTATATAGCACGTCGATAATCTTTTGAAATGCGCATGCGAAATCACGCATTTGAGGTATCTGTCTTCAGGAAATAAATATGCAGATTGGAAGGAATACAGTAACACCACCAAAACCCTTATGGAAGTATATGTGCACTTTATACATAATTCAGGTTAATTTATTTACTTCTTATCTATGAAAATGTGTAATCATAAATGCATTTTAAAAAAGTGCATAGATACTTTGTCAATCGACTGTGTATGCCGTTACCGTTTCATTAGTAGCCTGTGATCTCCGTTGTCACTCCCAGCAGTGCAGCACCGTAGCACAGCACATGCCCACAAATCTGTCACTTGTCAACCAATCACAGATGTAAATGCATTCAGGCTTGTGCATGGGACCATAACAACGGAGCTTTTATCTTGTCCTAAGAGTTGTAATTTTCCCGATTTTAATTAAAAGTAGGTCTCAGCAGCTTTGAAAATAACTTTTAACAGAAAACTCTTAGCTAGCAACTTTTAGAGCAATTTAGGAGTTCTCTTAGTGCTAAGATAAATTTCTTTGTGAATATGGACCCTAATCTATGGTAGGATATCCCATCTTCCTTTGGTTATACACTAAAATGAACCACTCTTTAAGCTGTAATTAAGTACCATCTTTATGGACACATGACCATGTGTTGTCTAACCTCACTGTGGATAATGAGCAACCTGTCCCTGGCTAACCTGTCTAAGTATAATCAATGCTCATGGCAATGTAGCGTTTCAGCAACCATAGGCACCAAAATTATGAAGGAGGCCATGAGATTTGACAGGAAGGAACGGGGCAGTTTGAAGGTACATTGGGGGCCACAGGCAGACAGGAGCAAACTGGCAATGCCCCCCACCCCCCCCCCCCCCCCCACACACACACACAAAAAGTAAATAACAAATATAAAGTGCAGAAAAGTGCATGGAGTACATATCTGTGATATGTAGCAAGCAATATTCATCATTCTGTGCAAGAGTTCTTTTTAGTCTTGGCTAAAATGAGTGTGGCTATTTTATGAAATGGTGCATCGTCAGTTGATCTTGTGGGCCCTTTCACCTTGGGACCCCAGGAAATTGCCTGGTTTGCCAGTACTGTTACAGCAGCCCTGGGTGGAAGAGACAATAGGTGGGAGAAAATATCCATTGAATGGAGAGCAGCCATGCAAAGAGTGACCATGGAGTCACTAGTGAGCACCTCTCTCCTGAGATTAAATCTGTATTTAATGGAAAACCACAGAAGACCAAAATCAAGGAGAAGCCAGCAGTTCCAGAGACAGTGTTTTGGTTAAACACAGCGCTAACATTCCAATAGATCAGAGACAAATAAAGAAGGATGTGCTGAATCAGGAGAGAGTAGAGAATTAGCAGCATACTGAGGATCACTTAGAGTCATTTCAGTGTTTATATTTACTGAGTTTCAGAGGCTTTTATCCAAATTCACTTGGAGACTAAGAGTCAAAGAATGCCAGACATGCATGTTTATCAGCTTGTTTATTCACTGGCATTCAAGTCCAATTGTTGCCAATGCTTAGCAACATAGCATTTGTTTTGTTGTTTCATGTTCTGTAATCCTGGGAAAACATTGGCAATCCCAAATATGCATATAATGAGATATATGTGAGAAGAAGAAGAACAACAACAAGAAGAAGAATACATATACAGGGGCGGTGGTAGCATAGGGAAGCAGTTATGAACCTAGCTAGCATACTAAGCAGCCTCGAAATTGGGGATTTGAATCTCAGCTGCCACCGTTGTGCCCTTGAGCAAGGCACTTAACCCTAAGTTGCTGTAGGAGAGACTGAAGTAACTGATGAATGAAAGCGTCAACCAAATGTATGCATGAAAATGTGTATTTAGTACATGCACTGTAAATATTTAATTGCCGTGTCAAAATAGGCAGCTGAATAGCAAGCTGATTACTGGACACCCACAGCATAATGTGAGCCAGTATCGAGTACTGGTCAAGAATGATTTCAGACATCTTCACCTCGGCTGAACCCTTACTTGCAGTGAGGAATTTGCTTCCATCATACAATACATTGCAATCGACACTTGCCCATGGCTGTTTTTTCCCCAGCTGCTATCTTTCCAACTGAAAGAGCAACAGACTCTGGGTCAGATGTGATCCAGATCCGGCACAGTTCTGGGCTGATTCTGTGTCCATCTGCTCTCTGGGCCTGTGCCCCAGGGCTGGGAAGACTTCAGCTCTCATAAGGGTCATTGGCTCCGCTGGCCTCTGCCACTTCCTCGAGGCTATCATCTAGCATTCACATCCCCTAGTGAGTGTGAAGAGAGCCTATCCTGTTTCTTCATGACTTCTGCCCCTTCTTTTTCCTTTTTCTTCCTCTTCTTCTAATTTTTTTCTTCTTCCTAAAGCACACCTCAGGAGGCGTGGGTGTGCGGTTGGGTTGGTGCACATAAGAGGACCTGACTGAGCGTGAATTAAGAAAGACCACTAAAGCCCCCTGTACAGGATCTGTCAGACAGACGTCTTCATTTCTGCCTCCAATGGATGAAATTTTTTTTCTTAGAGATGTTAAGGTATTTTACAGGTCAGCAATACTGCTGGTGACATCCAACATGATGGCAAGAAATGTGACAAGGGATGCATTTATTTAGCCCCTTTTTCCTGATTACATGCAGAGTTCATGTGCAGTCTACAGAAAACAAGGTCAAGTCATCCCAGTTCTCTCAAAGGTTCAGGACAGGCACATCAGTTTGGAAGACACAGTAGATATTTTTTAAAAGGCTCAGTAGATATTTTTTGAAAGGCAAAGTAGATATTTTTTGTCTACATCAGTATCTGCTTTCCACCACTTAGCAGACACATCCAGATGGAGACTCCCAGTAGGTGGTTGCCAATTACCCACAATACCTTAGCATGCAGCTACCACCAAAGGGCAGATGCCATAAAAACGACTTCAGTGAAATTATGAATTCTTAGCATTCCACTCTGACACTCCCTGGTCTGATAGACAGGGTCAGACTGAAGTCACAGTAACAAACAGCCAACTTGTCTATCATCTTCCTTGTCCTCAAAGGCAGATTTATTTATTTCATTTAATCTCTTTTTTGTTTTTTAACCTCTTTTTTCCCTCTTTCCCTCTCTGGTCATGTCGATAAGATTTCCCATGGCAACAGTCCAGGCATTTTCAGGCCTTGACACTCCGTGTGAGGACGAATAAATCATTAAGAAGCCAGCTGGCCTGATAAAAAGAGCCTGCTGTGTGGCTTGTGTGTGTGTCTCCTCTGTGAACGTACTAAGACATGGCTTGGCAACACACCTGCACTGGGCATTGGCTGAGGACGACAAGGGGCGATAACACTCCTGTCATGCAACAGATGAGAAAATGTAATCAGTGACGCAACAGGACATTTGATCATTTGGTACTCGTCTGTGTGTGTGTCTGCGGGTGTGTCTGCGTGTGTGTGTGTGTGTATGTGTGTGCTTGCATGCATGTGTGGGTAGAGTAAGATGCAAACTCTTCAGTGCAATCAGTGGTTTGTTTCCTAGAATCTAACATAGAGATACCAAATACCGGTATTCAGAAATATTCTGTCTGTCTACTGTAAGCACCTTGACAGGGATTTACAGGAGGTAAAATGCAGAGCATTTCGTTAATATACTGAGCACTCCCATGGTATCAGTGATAATCATCATTCTCTCATTTCCCATACTTGATGGACTTGATGTTCAGATTACTGCTCTGATTTCCTTTTGGAATACATTGTGCTGACGAACAAGAGACATTGCGTCATGACCACTGCTATAACTCAGAAACACAACAGGAGGGGAAAATTCCTAAATAGTGTATGAGTGTGTGAGTGTGTGTGTGTGTGTGTGTGTGCAGGCAGTCTGTGTGTCTTGCATATCTTCCACTTGTGTATGTGTAAAATCACACATCTTGCCTTCTGCTCTGTCGGATAGCAGCTCTCATGGGGGAATCGTGTCTTGTCAGAACAGGCCTGGATGTGGATCACTCACAGACTTGGTCTTACAGGAATGCTCTGTGTTTGCTCATACATTCAAAAGGAGAGACACACTCAAGCATACATTTCTGTAACACACACAGAAGTAACACACATCTTACAATACAGAGGCACAACAGGTGCAACAGGTAAACAAAGTAACGCACACACACTAAAAGTGCATTTTACATTAAATGACACTGAGATGTGTTTTGTCATGCACATGTGTCTGTGCCCAAGGGCAGAGGGGGTTGATGGTGGTGGTACGTCTATATGAAGCAACCAGCAGCTGATGAATTGTCCCCACCAATAATTAATAAAAACATAACATTTCATCATTGTCTAATATACCACATCATCTAAGCACAGAAGTGTTAACAAATCATTAGTAGTCAGGAGTCAATCCATGTAAGGCCTTTAAAGTCTATCCTATAACTTACAAGCAACCAGTGTAAATTGGCTTATGTGTTTCTTACATACAGGATGATATGAAGACTAGACAAGGACTTTCATACATTGATCAAATTTTAGATCTCTGTTTTCCACAAGTTTCTAGACACAGTCTTGGTATTTGGGGCAAAGTTACTGAGAAAAGACTGAGTAAGATTCAAGATTCTATCTAAGACAATAAAAAGACCTCTGTTTTGTCTGCATTCAGCTGCAGAAAATTCTGTGGCATGCAGTCACTTCAGCTAAGCAATCTTGCAGTGCAGTTAGCTTGTAAAGCATATTAGGTTTGACCGACATGTACAGTATGCCATCTACATAGTAATAAAATGTTACATGATGCGGTCTACAGGTGACATATAGAAAGAAATAGATATTGGTCCTAAGATGGAGCCCTGGGGAACACCACAAGTAATGGGTAACATAGAGGGATTTTAATTGCCTGTAGAAACAAGAAGATTCCTAATTGATAGATAGGAAATAAACCATTTGAAAGCAGAACATTTCAACCCAACCCAGTCTTTAGAGTCACCTGCCATTAGTATATTATTAGCTACCCTGAAAAGAGCCATCTCTATGCTGTACAAAGGACAGAAAACTGACTGAAATATCTCCACAATGTCATTGTCTTTAAAGAATATGAAGAATGTAAGGATCAAGACCATGTTTCTTTAGGAAGGGCTGAGCACTGGCTGTCTGTGAAATTCCGAGAGAGAAAATAGCCTTCCAGCTTTCTGCCCATGAGTCCGTTGGTCATAATTTCTACAATTTCTATCCACCATATCATTTTTCACCTGTGGAGCAGGCATTTCTCAGATGACAATGGTCTTATTTTTGTCCATAGTCTACTTTCTTTAACATAACATAATTCATCAGATATATTGTTGTATTGGCCCTTGAACCCTTGTCCTGTATAATGAACAATATGTTCAGTATAATGTTAACATGGATTAAATAAAATTATAGGCTATTTTTGTGTCTCTGTGTGTGTGTGTATGTGGGGGGGGGGGTCTATTTGTGTATTATGTGGTTGTGGTTATGTGGCTGCACACGTGAGGAACAGTGGAATATGTGCGTATGTGATGTGTGTGTGTGTGTGTGTGTGTGTGAGAGAGAGAGAGAGACTGCACAAGAGAGAGATGATATTGGGTACAGGTGTCTGGTATCGGTAGGAGTGACATCGCCTCCAACCCACAATCACAGCAGTCCCTGATCCTATGTCTGTTTTGTTGAGATCATCAAAGTTTCATTGATGCAGGGGGAACAGCACACACACACACACACACACACAAACATACACACACACACACGCGCACTCACACTCAGAAGCCCAAAGGAATGCCTCTAGTACTCCAGCTGTCCTCAGGGGCGTCGGTCATTATCAGGATTAACCATAATGACATGTGAGCCATGTGATGTTGTTCCAGTTATTGGAAGCGTGGAGAAGTGGGACAAAAGAGCCAGGGCTTTCAGACAGAACAGAGTTCACTGCAGCTCACTGAACCTCTCAGCTTTCAGACTGAACAGAGTTCACTGCAGCTCACTGAACCTCTCAGCTTTTCATGCCCATACCCACCAACTTGTGGCAACACTGTTTTCAATATGTTCTCAGAAAAAAAGGTTTTCATGAATTTTGAACTCATATTTACCATGGACCATAAAGCACGCAGCCTCAGGTGACTGTGAAAAGCAGTGAAGTAGCAGCCTGACCGTGTGCATTTAAAGGACTTGTCATTGTGTTGGGCTAAGTACATGAGAGTTTCTTGAATCAGCCAATGTGGTCACATCGATCAGCACCCCCAGACAAGAGCTGTTAGAGAAGAGAGAAGAATGCTCAAGAAGCAAAGCTGAATGACAGCACAAAGAATGGAGAGGAGTGAAGGAATGGGGTGGAGGGGAAGCCAGCAGAGAAGGAAGAGAAATGACGATAAGAAAGATAATTTAGAAAAAATAAAAATAGGACAGGAAGAGAAGAAAGAAAAGAAGGAAAAGATGACAAGCAAAATTATGAGAAAGGAGACAAAAAGCAGGGAAGAAAAATGAAAATCGAAAAGGGATAAAAGATGAAAGAGAAAGTAACTTAAGAGAGAAACTAAACAGAAAAGAACAAAGAACTAAAGCCAAGCAGAAGAAGCCATAGTTGAGAGGACTGTAATCATAATTCTGGCACTTGCATTTTACATGTGGCTTTGTACATAATCTCTGCCATGTCTAGCCAACTTGTGAGTAGAGCCATTTGCTATCACAGTATCAGTCCTTTGTATGCACATACTGCACAGTATATGACTAATGAAGTAAACAGGGATATCACCGCACACCATTCAGGCCTTTGTAAATCCCCCAAGTAATGGTCAGACAGTCTGCCAATGGGATCAATCATTTGTCCATCTCTCTTCTGATAGTTCATATTCATACACTGGCCCTCAGAGACCCTCAGGGGCAGTTTTCTTTGAGCTGTGTCAAACTTCAATTTAAATGGAAATTGGCCAAAATGAGATGGGAGAGCAAATGGTGGTATTGACAGGAATCAATGATCTTCACTATGTGTCAGAGGTGAGGAAAATCTTTGAGTGTGTGTGTGTGTGTGTGTCTGTCTGTCTGTCTTTCTGTCTGATCCGACCACAGTTCAAGTTGATTTTAAGCCATTGTTTAAAGGGGATATTGCTCGTTTGTGATGAAGCACAGCAGTCTTGTCAGGAATAGAATGCACAGCTGGGTCAAATGATAACTGAGGCCAGTTGTTGAGTGTCTGTATGAGGAACGTCAATGTGTGTTAATTGCTGCATCTGGGTTCCAGTGGTGTCAGGGCATCAATTTGTGTGTGTGTGTGTATGTGTGTGGTTTCCTCTCCTTATACAATATTATACAGTACCCAATATGATTGCACTGACATGGAGCTCAGAGTATGAGTGAGGAGTGTGTGTATGTGTGTGTGTGTGTGTGTGTGTTTGTGTGTGTGTGAGTCCACATCCTTTTATGAGCACTCTCTGTCACACACATATATGTCTATAATGCAAGGTCTAGGTGTCATTTCTCAGATTCTATAAAATCATATAGTTTGGTATGAAATAGTGAGTGGTCTTACATTCATCAAAATAATATGAAACTAAAATGCATGGAATGGTAGTTATTAGATTCTGATATTCATCATATCATTCTCAAAAGTGGATCTTTAGTCTAACATTGGCCAAATTTCCAACCATATTACCATTAATAGTTACTCTAGTAGCCTATTTTTTTGTCAATTTCCATTGAAACAGTTAGCGATATCGTGTCAGTTTTCATTAAGATAGTTAGAGAAAACGTAGATAACCTTATGATTGTGTTTCCTTTAGCTAAGGAGAAATACGTGTTATGTGAAAAAGGAAGATGTTTTATGCAACTGGGCACTGGTCCTGGATGGATCCAGAAGTGTCCCTGATGTGTTGCAGGACCCAGTGCTAGCCCTTTCTATTGCCCTCCTAATTAAATAGGTTTAAATGAGGCATTTCCAAAGACAGGTCTTCTAAATAATATTCCCTGGGTCAAGCTCTCACTTCAACCCCACTACAGGAGCAGACACACACACACACACACACACACATAAACGACCAAGGCCCCTCTCTGTTCCCTTGTTGATCTATCCCCATCATAAGCAAAGGTAATAATGTTTTTTGTCACTGGAGGGAAATGGATAGGGCCTGCAGGGCAGCTGTGATCTCTCTCGCGTTGTCCAAGGAAGCGGAGGAGGAGGAGGAGCAGAATGAGTGAATGAATGGATGAAGGCAGCGAGTGAAAGGCCTCACAGCATACAGCACTTAGTGGAGAGACGCCTGCTGAGGGGACACTATTGTTCTTCAGCTCCGCTCATTAGGAAAAGCAAAGTGCTCACAATTCAATAAGACTTATGCTTATATTCATCTTAATTTCCCCCGAAAGTATGGATCTTCTTCTTCTTCACTGGAGTGAAGGAATGCTCTATTTTTAAAGAGGCTCCTTTTATTCAGTGCTTCAGACAGACATGCCTTCAAAATCACCTAAATCCATTCTTGTCTGAATCTACAATCTGAATCTGAATCTGAATCTAAATCAATTATTTGACATCAACTAAAAATCAAGGGTTTTGTCACATTTGTTTAGTTAAAGTTAAGTAGTATGGTTTGATTTAGTTAATATATCAGATCATTTGTTTTTGCTGTGGTCATTATCCACTGATTGTTTTAATGAGATACCATGCTTATGGTCTAGCATCATAGGTGAGTAAAGAGGAAGGGCAGCAGTCAACTACCCAGCCTCAGCCTCCGGTTTCTGGGGCTTTAAACTTGGACTCTGCCCCAACACCTAAGCACTCAAGCACATTGATGGCACTGTCACAAAGCCCTTCTGTGGGAGTCACAAGCGTTGTTGTGGGGGTTAGAGGGTTGAAAGGGAGCAGATGCAAGAGCAGGATTTAGTGCGAATCATACCGTCACTGCCACTGCCCTGACCTCTGTTGTGGCTTAATATAATCTGAGATTGGTCAGCTATGTGCTAATAACCCCCCACCCCTTCTGTCTATCTGTTGTGCTTAATGTAATGTGTGTGTGTGTGTGTGTCCTGGGCTTTTTGGAACCCCTAAATGTGCCATTGGCAGCTTGTGGCCTCACACTGTGAGGCTGACACACTTCTGTCCGCTGGTGGGCTGGAGAGGCGACTATTTCTGGGCAAGTGTTTCCCCCTTCTGTGTTTCCCCTTGCCAGTGTCCCACTTTCCCTTTCACTCTCTCTCTCTCTCTCCCTCTCTCTCTCTCTCTCTCTCTCTCTCACACACACACACACACCCCTATACATTTATATTTTCTTTTTTACATTTAAGTCCCAGTTCATTCATTCGTTCATTCATTCATTCATTCAGTTTTTTAACTTTGTGTGTTTCTTAGAGACTCATCCATTCTTCCTCTCTAATATTTGACTTCACATTTCATTTACTTTTCCATCCATTCATCCATCTATCCATCCATCCATCCACCCACCCCTTCATTCATTGAAATGTAGCCTAAATGCTGTATCTATCCAGTATGTGTGTTTCCTGACTATTGTACCTGTAACCCTTAAGTTATTGACATTGCCAGCTGTCTCTTAACAAAAAATGTTTTTTTCAGTGTAAAGAGGTTTTCCTGCCTTTGCCGCTTTAGTGCTTTCTCCAGGGCGCTCAGGCTCTCAGCTGTGTGAGGCGCATTCAGACAATCATACTTTTTTGGTACAGATCAAATGAAATCAAATGGAATTGAAATGAAGAAGAGGCCTACTCAGTCTGTCCAGTGAATACACATGGAATATAAATGCGGGAGTTGTCTCTGACTGACAAGAGCAGCAGCAGTCCATTGAGAGTGCAGTGCAGTTAGCCCACTCTATTATTGATTGCTGCGTCTGAATTGATTACAAGTGATAGCCTGTTGATAAGCATAGTATTCACGCAAATGCAATATGTAGTCCTTCCTATACTTCCCCAGGTTAGAAATGGAAAGACAGTGAGTCATACTGTCCATAATTCAACATGTCTGTCTCATGTATTCCATCAATATCATGATTATATGCAGTTAAGATCTTTGAGGGATGCTTTTCCAGAGAGAGAAAGAGAAAGGGACAGAGTTCAACACTATGAGCTTGAGTGGGTTTAAGGGACATTTAAAGGTGGTTTGCACTGATAAAGCCCCACAGAACAGAACAGAACAGCCCTCTCATTAATGGCACACGATTGTTTACTACCCCACCAAACACACACACACACACACACACACACACACACACACACATACACACTTACGCAAACATACTCAGGTGTGTGCACACACAAACACTCACTCACACATGGATAAAAACAATACATGGATACAAAATATTTTGTCTTTCACATTCTTTCTCTGTTTCTGTTTCTACCCAAACACATCTCTTCTTCCCTCTCGCTCACACACACACATGCAAACAAATGTCCCCAAAAAAGGGACTAGGCCCACAACACATGGCTTATCACAACAGTCCAGACCAGACAGTGCTGTGTGTATGCATTTGTGTGTATCTGTGTGTGTACTAGGAGCAGTCAACAGCGTGTGTGATTAGGTGTGATTTGTGCCTGCCTGCATTGATGGAGTGGTTGATAAGAACCTGCCACACATACACACTCTCTCTCTCTCTTACATACACACACACACATAAATCAACACTGATGACCCATACCTGATTCATCTGTCATACACTGTGATTCATGTTTTTCTTTCATCCCTCTCTCTCCATGTAACTCTCTTTCTCTTTTGCTCTTTCCCTCTCTCTCTCTCTTACACACACACACACACACACACACAGGATAAAAGAACAGGACAGAAAGCAGTTATATTGTGTGTGTGTGTGTTGACCTCAGTTAGTGTCCGAGTTTCAGCAGGCATAATTACTCCAGCATGCACGGCCGTTCTGTGTCACCGATAGTCACCACGCTGCACCTTCTGCTCAACCACTGCCTTCTGTTTCCCTCCCTTCCTCTCTTGCCTCCTTTACTCCCTTTCCCCATCTCACTCATTCTCTCTGTCTTTCACTCTTCTTTCGCTAACTTTCTCTCCATCCATTCTGCCCTCTTCTAAGCCAGTCACACCTTCTCTACTTGTCTTACCCTCTTTTTCTCTCAAATCTACTCTATTCTCTCCTTCTGCCTCTCTCTCTCTCTTTTCTCATTTCCTTATCTCTTCCTCTATCTCCCTTTTCCTCTTTCTCCCTCCCCCTCTCTTTCTCTGTCTGCTGTTCTTTCTCCCTCTCCCTCCCCCTTTTCTTTCTGTTCTCACCCTCCTGTTTTACTCTTTCACTCTTCCCTCCTCCCTCTTTCTCTTTCTCCATCCCTTTCCCTCCCCCCTCCTCTCTCTCTCTCTCTCTCTCTCTGTGCATGCTGCATGCTCAGTGTCTCGATGAAACACGATGAACCATACTGCCCTATGGGATTCTCTCCCCCCCCCCCCTCTCTCTCAGCCAGTAGTGTCAGCTACATCTGCATCTGTCCAAGCGGGCAGCAGCAGCAGCAGCAGTAAGCTGCAGCCCAAGCCAAGAGCAGCAGCCCTGACAGCAGCACTGAAGGCAGCAGAAGGGGGAGAAGCGGACTCTCAGAGAAGCTAAATGTGTGGAGCGGAGAGAGTGTTTGCCACAGTAGTCGACACCACCACAAGGCTTCTGGCTGCTTCCTTGCTCTCTCTTTCTCTTTCTCTCTCTCTCTCTCTCTCTCTCTCCGTCACTAAGTGAGGTCGACAGGCAGTGTGTGGCTGCATGTGTGTGTGTGTGTGCATGCAAAGGAGAGAGGCAATGAGAACGCCAGAGGAAGGAAGAAAACTTATCTGCGTCTACGGCTCACACCTGATACCGCTTGACTTGTCACCACTGATAGCCGCTATGCACTTCAGGGCCACCTGGCAACTTGTGGATACTTTTTCCCCTTTTTCTCTCCTCCAGTCACGCTGTCTCTACCAGTGGCATCTGCAAACTTCCTGTGTTGTACCCTGTTGACTAAACCCTTCTTTGACTGAAATATTCTTTGAAGACTAAAATCCAAGTTAGTGGTTTGGATTTTACCTTTTCAAAGGATGGATTTCATATCTACCCACACAACAGGATTTTATGAGACGAGACTCTCCACAACAGCTGTCAGTCTGTGACTTCAGCCTCTTTTCATCCAAGAAACCAATTTTAGGACTTAGTAAAAAAATAAAGGATTTTACAATGAATACTCGACCACAGGACACACTGAGCAGGAGGTGCCTCTGTGGCCGTCCAGAGGGTGAGCGCTGTTGGAACGCTTTGTCTGTGAGTATACTTCTGCCTGGCTGCTCTGACTGGAGCTCCTGTCCCTCTGAAAAGATAGATGAGTTACTTCAGAGTGTTAGAAGCATGACCTTAATGCATGTGTGCGCACAGAAAAACTGCCACATACAAGCAGAGCTCTGTCCATGTATTTTTAATGCTTCCTTTTAAACTAATGAGCAAATGCATTTGCTGAAAGTCCACTCAGGGAGTGTTTTTAGACATGGGGGCACAAATACAGCATGGCTTTCTCCAAATCTGCTGGTGATGGAAAGCTGTTGAAAAGTGGTGCCAAAATAGCAATGGTATGAAGAATGTAGTTGATGTGACCTGGCGACAGAACAATTACAATATGCATTTTAAACATACTTTGAGAAAACCTAAGTGTTCAAGGTTTCAACTGAAAATATAAAGGATGCAAGTAAGATGCCAGTGAATTCTCAGAACTCAGGTGTTTGTTCTCTCTCTCTCTTTCTCTCTCTCTCTCTCTCTCTCTCTCTCACACACACACACACACACACACACACACCTCATGCTCACACACCGTTTATTTGCAGATAAGCACATTTTTTACATCAATTGTGGCACATTGCTTTGGACTTTTTTTCTTTCATTTTGTTTCATCAAACTCACTCCCACCTCCCTTTCATTCCCATCCTCAGTTCTTTGTTCACTCATTTTCTCCTCTCCTTTCTTCTCCTCCCCTCTTCCTCTTCTCCTGACAATTCTCTCTCTCCCACTGGTTTGTGTTCCCTTGAGTGAGAGTGGCCTGAGGCTGGTAGAATATGCATGTGGACTTTAGAGCATAACATTAAAATAAATAAATAAATCAAATGATAAGTAGCTACAATAAATAAATAAATAAAATAAAATTCACCCCCATCTGAGGTAAACAGGATGAAAATTCCAGCCATTCAAGCCCTTCATTACCATTGCTGCTATGAAACACAACGTGGACTCGACACGGGGCGCCAGCTCAGCCTCCACCTCAAGTGCTCAGTCTCTCATTGACCCCACTGTGTCCCCAGGCAGGGTCCAGATTATGAAATCATTTCTTGTTCTTTAGTTCTTTTTTTCTCAGAGTGCAGACAGAATTAAACATTAGGCTTTCAATTCCTGTGCACGTATTTTTAGTTCTGTGACTATGGTATGTGAAGACTCTATGTGTGTGTGTGTGTGTGTGTGTGTGTGTGTGTGTGTGTGTGTGTGTGTGTGTGTTAATATTTAAATTGAGTCGTGAGACTCTGAATGCATAAATGGGCCAACTGGCATCTTTATTTTATAAAGCTGATAATGGGGTGGGTCTCCACTGAAGGACAAAGCTTAATAATTGAATGGAAGCAGAGGAGCCACACCACACTGCTATTATGGTACTATGCCTTAGTCAACAACATTACATAGCTTATGCAACAAATAACTGCAAAGCAGTTCATCTAATGCTGCAGAATACATGGTTTTATGTGCACACACACACACGCACACACACACACACACACACACACACACACACACACACACACGCCACACACACACACACACACACACACACGCACACACACACACGCATACACACGAGCACACACACAGACACACACTGTGCACATGTATAGGCCATTTGAAAAGATTTAGAGCTCTAGCCCTCACCTAAAGGGATATTTACACCCCTCAGCCCTGCTGCCCCATCCAGTCCTGGCCAGATGTGATTAGGGATGACAAAAAAAGGCCTTAATCGCTGAAGCGTGATTTTAACGAGTCTTCCCAGAGTCCTTTGACTTACTGGAGCGTTTCACAGAGGCAATGTGTCGCGCAGGGTCCTTCAATACACTTGATTCACTAGCAGCCATCACAGTGAACAAATGGCTGATCAACACAATATACATTTTATATGACACTGTAAAGTTTGTGAGTAATATTGGTGTGAACCCCTCTGTTGCTATTACTATAAAAGTAACAAGTAAGAGATAGAGGAAGTGTGAGAGTGAGAAAGTGATTAAATTCAATATCTCATAATATACATATCTGATCAGAGTGTCAAAGGCGTATTATAACACCCTTTTCATGAAACCTCTAGATATCATAGACAATAAAGTCTCTCAAAATCAGCCTACATGTTTCAGACTTACTTCTACAATTTCCACATAATTGCACTGCAAATATTGGTCTCACTGTCTGTTCACACTGTGTGTGTGAATGCTATTTTGCATATATTAAATTAACTAATGTCTAGTTAAATAAATTAGCCCTTTTTTCCAGATTATTTTTTTTTAATCAAGTTGTCTAGGTACCTTCAGGGCTCAAACAAGCACAAAGGCTTTAATATGACAAACTGGGCACTGGATGATGGGGGAGTACAATGTTAAGGTTAACTAAAAATTATTTTAATTACAAGGCAAAATCAAATGGCTAATTTAAATGCAAAAGGTAAGACCTTACGTGCAAACAATGAATAAGTGCACCCCCATTCAATTCAAAAGCTAGAGGCTAGATGATGTCTAAAAATATTCCTGGTTGTCAGATTTTGCATTTTGCCCAGCATTTTAGTTAAGGCTCATTGAGATTATGTTTAATAAAAATATACTGTGACACAAAAAATATTTTACAGCTGATATTTTGGCAAAATCAGTGGACACCTCTTGACCTCAATCTATAACATGAATTCCATGGGCTTTAGTGCAGTGGAATTTTGAATGCTGCCAGATTCCGGATGTAGAGCCCAGATTTGACACCTGACTGCACCTCAGCCATGTTTCATACATCAGCTTAATAAGGCCAGCAGAGGCAAACAGGGAGCATGGTGAGGAATTGAGTTGTCGACCTGAATTTTGTGGCCAATGTCCTTAAGCCCCTGTTTGTGATCCCCTTTTAGTAGCTGTACATGCAGTAGGTCTGTGCGTGGACAGTCAGTCACACACACGCACACGCACACACACACACACACACGCACACACACACACACACACACACACACAATGTTCCATCATGTCAAGCAATAAAATCAACAGTGTGCAGTATTACACAAAAATGTACATGACACACAAATACACGTACAAACATACAGCCACACTCTTTCTCTGTGTCTCTTGTAGACAAACACAATCAAATAGACACAGAGAAATACAAACAAACAGGAGAGGACAGAGGAAAAAGAAAAAAAGATCATCTTTGTTTACCCTCCAGCTCAGCCTCACAAAGACTAATAGGGCTCTGAAAACAAAGCTCTAAAGCTGGATCCGCACCACACAAACACAACCGAAACCCTATGTCCTGTGTCCCTCCTCGCTTCTCCTCCACAAATACCCCATCTCCTCACTCCAAACTAACCTTCCTACAAGAACAACACCTCTCCATGTAATATTATCTGTGGTACTGTCATTACAGCTACTAATACACAGAAATACCAAGCGACAGTACACACGCACACACACGCACGCACGCACGCACGCACATTCACTCGTCCATCCTTCACACACACATTTCTCAACACAGTGCCAACAGATACGGTGGTAATGAGAGGCTTTAATCACCAGCCCAGTGGTGATGTGCATGAGAGAGCTGATTATCATTACAGTGATATACCATTTCTTGTGTGGGAGAGTGAATGTTAACATTTGTGTGAGTTTGTGTGTGTCTGAAAGAAAAAGAAGTGAGGACCAAGGGTGACTTTAAATTTGTGTGTCCAGGAGAGTGCGTGTGTATATGTGTGTGTGTGTGTGTGTGTGTGTGTGTGTGTGTGTGTGTGTGTGTGTGTCTTGGTGTTTCTCTGAGGCCTTTCACCCTAATTTGTGCCCCAGTGGGAATAATGCATCTCTCTCTGACCATACACGCACCCTGCAGGGCCTCCAGGGGGAGCTCTGCACAAGTCCAGTCCCAGAACACACACACACACACACACACACACACACACACACACACACACAGGTCCAGCTCCAGAATGCTAGCTATGCAAAGCCCCACACCACGGGTCACTACACTCACCTCAGGCACGAATGTGGCCAGCACATAGCTGGAGCCAGCACCCCCCACTCCCACTCTCTCTCTTTCTCTGTCTCTCTTTCTCTCTCTCTCTCTCTCTCTACACACACACACACACACACACACACACACACACACACAGAGGGTTATGTACATATTGTATATATGACCACAAAAGGGAAGAGAAAACGCTGAGTGTGCCCGTGGGTGAGGCCAAATGTCTATATATGGTAGCTGTGGAAGTTTGCCAAGTCGTTCATCAATTTGGAAACATCTTTGCCTCTGAACCATGGTGGCACCTCCACTAGCCTTCAGGTCAAGTCAAGAACAGAATAAAAAAAAAAGTGGATAGAAGAGAAAAGGACAAGAAATAATTGATTTCCATCGTTCTTCTGCATACAATCAGCATGTCTCCTCAATCTTCATCATCTTTTACCTGATCCTCTACATTTGCTCTTTTTTACGCTCTAGTAGTTTAACTTTCCTAGTTCCAGTGAGGGCTCAGAGGATGAGGTGTCTGTAGATCCTTTGTAAATTCATCCCTATCTTGGGCTCCTTCTCCACACTTTTAATGCAAAACAGCCGAAGGTCAGCCCCTCTCTTCCTCTCCACTCTTCCTCTCCATCTCTGTAATGCAAGGATGGGTTTGTCCAAAAGGCCAGTCTGACAGATGCAGGAGGCTGCTCTTTATTTAGAACCAGGGTTTTTGGGGTAGGAGGATGCCACTTGGATCTATGGCTTCCATGACAACAGTACTTAGGGGTCAGGGCGGTGCCTTTGAAAACAAATGGACATCCAGAACTTTGTGGCTGTAAATGATTTATGGTGTTTATGTCTGAAGGAAGCACACACACATACACAGATGTATTGCATAGTGGTTAAATTATGAGGCAAGAGGTTTATCACTGTAAGACACTGTCGGCCCTAATTAAAAAAAAAATGGGTAAAAAATCGTAAGTCTGACTAGATTTGATAACTAAGAAAAATCAGTCAGAGAATTTAACACTATGGGACCTTAAGTACAAACACTGAATGTTTGCTCAGTGCTACTGTGTCATACAATAGCTAGGGTTCATGCAAGAGATTTTTTCCTTGTTGAAATGACTTCATTTACTTCACTGTGAATTAGTCAATAGCCTTGCAGCCTTACTACTATGACAATTTGAGTGAGAACATTTCAGTTCAGTGTAGAAAAGCATCACATGCGAGTGGATAAAGCGTTTTCTGGATCAGTCAGTGAGTGTTTGGAGGGGAAGTGAAAGGGAAAGTTAAAAATGGAATAACGAAGCTGCGAGAGACGTGGTTATAAGGGAACATGACAAACACGCGTGACACACACGGAGAACATGGACGCAGATATAGGAGTCTGCATTTTCTTTGTCTGCCTTTTCTCCACCTTGTGAGCGCATTCTCAGTGAGGGACAGTTTGGCATGAGTCAGGAGATGCCTCATCACTTGTGTGTCTCACAGACACACACTCACACACACACACACACACACACAAGTCATAATTTATTCATTCACTTCCCGATGAGGAGAAACTGGCAGGGAAACAGCAGCCCACTCTTTCTCCCCAACTGACCATTTTAAGATTGTCAACCTCTGGGACCTCGCTAAAGCACCGTGCTAAGCCACTTCAGCAATGCTGTAACCCTCCTAGCCCTTTGCAAGGACCCCCAAACTACATGGACTTTAGCAGAGAGCAACTTTGCTAAGTATGAACCCAATGAGTCATCGGTAAAGAGGCAAGCCACAGCTCAGGCATCCCATTGCTGGAAATTATACGTCGCCATTGCGTTGGCACAGAGCGCTTTTTCACTGTTCTGGTGTCAGCTAAATTGCACGTATCAGAAACCTTCAGGGCTGAATGTGTGGCAATATAATGGGAAAATAAATAATTCAAATCACAGGAATTGAAAGTGTCAGCTTTAGAGGTCTGCGCTATTTCTTACACCCGCGGGAGGGGCTGCTTCATTTCACCGGCAGTTTATTGTTATAATTTCAACAATAATGAGATGTGTTTCCAAATTATTGAATGCAATAAAACCAAAACTCCACACAAATCCCCTGTAAAGTGGAAACTGTGCAGTGAGACTCCTCTGCAGTGCAACAGCAGGCTAAATCCAAAAGATAAATAACAAGGATGGAAGTCAAATAAAATCTTTTACAGCATCATGGAAGGTGATATTCAAGACACCCATCAGATAACTGATAACTCTTAAATACAATTCAAATCTGTATGGAAATTTGTGTGTGAGCATGTGTGTGTGTGTGTGACAGAGAGAGAAAGAGAGAGAGGACCCGAGGCAGATGAAGAGTAAAAGAGGGAGGGAGTCAGGCAACAGAGAGGAACACAGACAAGCACAGAAAGAATAGAAGTAATGAATTACATGTCTATAACGACAGGTCCGCATTCATTGAAATGCACCCACAAATGCACGGCACACACACACACACACACACACACATAGGCTAAAGAGATCAATTGGCCCCTGGGCCTCTGCTGTGACGTTGATTGTATGAGTGATCTGAAATGTCATGGACTGGACTGAAGGGCAAGGTTTCTCCTGCAACAAAACGGATGCACACACACACACACACACACACACACACACACACACACACACACACACACACACACACACACACAATACACACCACCATATTCCCCAAAACAACCCCATACCTTTCTCCAACCATAACCCCTCCTCAAAACACTACACTCCCAGAAGCAAGGCCTTGAGACCCATTCACAGCTGCTTCCAGGCACGTCACCCCCTACCCCTCCCACCACGCCACATAGCACTGTGTGCACAGAGGTGGAATAGATTTTTATGATAGAAATGTATGTGCTTGAGGAGGGGTCAGTGCTTGATGCTGGGAGGTGAAAACAGAACCACAGTATTCCATGTTAGCCTGGTGTTGCACTGACGTGATGATACATCACTCCATCAGAGGAATGGCAGGATGACTCAAAGGGTCTATTGTGTGATTGTGTGTGTGTGCGTGTGTACGTGTGTGTGCGTGTGTGTGTATGTGAGTTATTGCTGTTGTTTTTTTGGACTGAGTTGACAGTGGAGATTTTGGTTTGTGCTTTGGTGTTTACCTGTTTTTATGACTGAATAAATACTGTGACAGACTGTGCTGTTTAGTACTTTAGAATTTTAAATTATCATTGCCTGCTAAAAATTGACATTTTAGGTCATCAAAGAATTATATAATGTAATTTGTATATTACATAAACACAAGTCAAAGCTGGCTCACAGACCTTTGAAGCCAGGCTTACTACAAGCTTTGCAGAAAATGTGTCATCAACAGCATAAATGACATTGGGAACTTTATTCCCAAGCAAAAAAACACTCTTCACTCTCAGTTTCACCTTTTCTCTATGCCTGCCGGTCTACTGACCCGTCTAATGTTGGCAGTCTGTATCAGACAAGTGGCTATGGTCCCTGATGGATGACCCTGACTGTCTGTACAGCAAACACCAGCCTCATGTGTGGCCCAGTTCAAACAAGCTAAAGGCACAGAGATGATCAGGCCATTTCTCCTTGGTATGTGTGTGTGTGTGTGTGTGTGTGTGTGTGTGTGTCTGTCTGTCTGTGAGACATTGTTCATGTGTATGTGTGTGTTTTTTCTCTGTGGCGCCTTCTCAGGACCTTTAATGGTATTGGCTTTCGTCACACCGCAGGCAATCACTTGGCTGTCTCCGTGGAAACAAAAAGCCAAAGAGGCAGCCCAGTGCCATTTCTGTCCCTCTGTCCCTGCGTGGACACACACACACACTCATATAGTTTCACACATAACAAACCTGAGCATGCCATGATGCCTCTGATCTGAAAGACAAGGAGTTTATATCCACTTTTTGATTTTGAGAGAGAAATCATTAGTCATCTTGCAATCACTCACATACATCCTAGATGAAACTAAATAATGATGTGAGATATGAATGTCAGCACCAATGGTTTGAAAAGGGAGTGATGATCTGACCTCCTGTCTTCCTACTGGCTCATTTCACTTTCTCAACTCTTACTGGACTAACTCACTTACGTATAAAAATGAACAGGACAGGACTGATAGTAACAGTAACACGTTTGTTGTGTGTATTGTATGTATCATTGTGTGTAATGTACTTAATTTCTGTGGTTCTCAGCACCTGTGTTAATTTCAGCCGCATGATTCAAGCTGATCAATCCTGCCCCCTGGTGATCACAATGAGAAGTAAAATTGAGTTCAAACAGACACTGTAGCTGAAAGTGTGTAGACAAAAGGCATTGCTGCTGCACTACAATCAAAAGTAATCCTTTCTCCTCTCTCTCTCTCTCTTTCTCTCTCTTAGGAGACCATTACTGAGAGGGAAGTAAGCATACAACATCTACTGCTAATGAGAGCCTGATAGACACTGCAGGCTCTGCGGCAAACATGGAGGTGGCCAATATCGATAACTCCTCAGTCCATGACAACTCATCAGACATTCACCCGGTTACGCACAGCCTGTGGGAGGTCATCACCATAGCAACAGTGTCAGCCATCGTCAGTCTGATAACTATTGTAGGGAATGTTCTGGTGATGTTGTCTTTCAAGGTCAACAGCCAGCTGAAGACGGTGAACAATTACTATCTACTGAGCCTGGCTTTTGCTGATCTCATCATTGGAGTGTTTTCCATGAATCTGTACACCTCCTACATACTGATGGGCTACTGGTCGCTGGGCAGTTTGGCTTGTGACCTGTGGTTAGCCCTGGACTATGTGGCAAGCAATGCTTCAGTCATGAATTTGCTCGTCATCAGCTTTGATCGTTATTTCTCCATCACGAGGCCTCTGACGTATCGGGCTAAACGGACACCAAAGAGAGCTGGGATCATGATTGGTTTGGCATGGCTAGTGTCAATCATCCTGTGGGCACCGCCTATCCTGTGCTGGCAGTATTTTGTGGGCAAACGCACAGTGCCTGAGCGTCAGTGCCAGATCCAGTTCTTCTCAGAGCCTGTGATCACATTCGGCACAGCCATTGCTGCGTTCTACATACCCGTCTCAATCATGACCATCCTCTATTGCCGCATATACAAGGAGACGGAGCGGCGCACCAAGGACCTGGCTGAACTTCAGGGCATGAACTCCTCCATGGACTCCAGTGGTGGTACTGGTAAGCCCCAGAAGACCATCATCAGGTCCTGCTTCAAGTGCAAGCAGCTTACCAGCACTACCACACGGGACCGGAACCAGGCATCCTGGTCCTCTTCCAGTCGCAGCAAGTCAGCGGCCACGTCCAATGACGAGTGGTCCAAAACCGACCAGCTGACCACGTTCAACAGCTACGCTTCGTCTGAGGAAGAGGAGCGGCCCGTGTCTCCTGGTGGCATTTTCCAGCCATCCTACAGGAATGAGGCCTGCCAGGACAACAGGTGCTCCATGGCAACAACAATGGCACCACCCAGTGATGGCGAACAGCACAGCAGTTATGACGAGGACAGCTTCTTCCCCACACCGCTCAAGAGCAGCTCCCAAAAGAGCAAGAAATGCGTCTCTTACAAGTTCAAAGCTGTTGCTAAGGAGACCAGCCTTGGTGATGGTGGTAATGGAAATGTAGACTGCAACGACAGCCCCCCGCAAGACCAACAGCAGCAGCCAAGCAAAAATGGGAGCACCAAGGGGGGTCCAGCCACATCCTCCTTCTCCTCAGCGGAGTCCATGAGCGTCCCGTCCACCTCGTCCTCCTCCAAGCCAACGGATGGGACACTGAAGAGCCAGATGACCAAGAGGAAGCGAATGGTGCTGATCAAGGAGCGCAAGGCGGCACAAACACTAAGTGCCATCCTGCTGGCCTTCATCCTTACATGGACGCCATATAACATCATGGTGCTAATCTCCACCTTCTGCTCTGACTGCATCCCACTATCGCTTTGGCACCTGGGTTACTGGTTGTGCTATGTCAACAGCACTGTCAACCCCATGTGCTATGCCCTGTGCAACAAGACCTTCCAGAAGACCTTTCGCATGCTGCTGTTGTGCCAGTGGAAGAGAAAGCGCGTGGAAGAGAAACTCTACTGGTATGGCCAGAACCCCGTGGTGAGCACCAAGCTCACGTGAATTCTCCACAAACTCTCACATGAGCTCCCACAGGCACCTGGAACAAGGATTCTATCATATCCTATCAGTGGGTGTGCATAGCAGGGACAAGTGCTGTTGGTTCTGGTGGGTACTGTAAATTCAGTTTTCCACTAAATGGTATATAGACCGGCAGCCCAGAACACTTTGATTAAACAAAAAGGGTACCAACATCTGAACACACGGGCATTTGGGGGATTACCCAACATATACAAATATGGATTTCTGCCTGAGACTCATCGCTGCATGTGAACCCTGGTGACCTCAAAGAAGGGGTCAAAAATGTATATGTTTAAATGAATGTACCACCTCAAACCAATTGCAAATGACCAAGGGGGTCACATAGACTATTAAATAAAAATAAAATTTCACTGAGAAGGGCTCGACAGAAGCCAAAAAAGGGTCTGAAAAGGTCTGAAAATCAGTGTGAATCTTGTTATTAATCTAGATAATTGGTGTCAAATTTCAGGTGTTTCATTCACTTTTTCATGAAAGCATGAAATTAGGTACACTTATACAGTTTGGTGCCCCTAACGTTTTCAGAATCGGAGCCATCGCAAAAAAGTCTCATGGCAGCCACGGCGGCCATTTGTCCATTTATGTACATATGTAATGTATTGTTCATCATAGGCCTATCTCTTGAGCTAAACAAAAAAATCAGGTTTTGATGGTCAGTGATTACAACGATACCATACGTCACATTGCAAATCCCTTATGGTTGTCATAGCAACCATTTTTGCTCTTCAGCATAACTGAATTGTTTTTTGCATCGTTTCTCCATAGTAATGAAGAAAAGATGATGTCTAGTAGACAAATTGGCTATCCTTATGCTTTGATGGTCAAGGCAGTAATTCCAACCATAGGTCTGTTGAACAAGTCTCACACTCACATTGTAATGCATCTCACTCTCTTTTCTCTGTAATCATTGGTCTGACTGGTTGTAGGCATACCCAATGCCTGTAGAGGCATGTTGATCTATGTCTGTTAATCCTACCGAAATTGACCAGACTGCATTGCCATAGATAGAATACTGTGACAAGTGGATTTGTAACATAGCTATTTTCTATAACCTAATAAATCAACATCACAAGACCTGAAGTAGCATAATTTGCTAAATGCAAATTCTATTCAATGACTTTTGGCCAGGAATGTGTAATTTATACATTATATAGTTCAGGCTGTTTAACCTTTTCCCCCGGGTATGTGCCTGATGCACATTATCCATGTCACATTCACACAAAGCCCCTGGTAATAATCAGGTAACTGTAATAATCCGTTTTGATGTGTTACAGGCATCTCAGAAATCCAATGGCCAAAACCGGTTTTACACAATTTGGTCAATTTGGATTTCTTCAAGTTCATATGTTTGCCAATGTTTTCTGCAGAAGCACAGATATGAAAGAACAAAATAAACCCAATTAAGGTGTGTACAGTACATACCTCAAAGAAACCTGTACATGCCTCAAAGAAAATTCTGAATACTCATCAAAACCTAGATGTGTTTATTAGATTTCATCAACCAATACTGGCAGTAATCTGATAATGAATATTGGTTTATTCAGTTTACATGACTGAATAAAGAATAATGAATAACTACAATAAACCGATAATAATCGTTTGGTGCATGTTAATGCGCTCATTTGCACAATACATTTTTCCACCCATAAAAATGGAAAAAATGAACTTTGCGCTGGACCACACCCCTTCTTTTAGCTGACATGCCTGTGAGGGCTTAAGTTCATCATATCTGAGGAATCTCAATTTCAGCAATGGCATTCAAATGGTAGAGTTAAAATGGTTAGAATGGTATCTGATTTAAGTTAGTTTAAGCTGGTCTTTGATGGTTTCATACCAGTTCATGCTTAAATTAATGTTATAGCTGGTTGGGCCACCAGCTGGAAAGGGTGGTTTTGTCCTCTTACCAAGCTGGTCTTGCTGTACAAGTCAAGGTGGACTGAGACCATAAGACCGAGACCGAGTCAAGACCAAGACCATAAAAACATAACCATGATTTAGCATCACCCCAGTTAATATTCATTAGGAATTGTATCCTTTTTCTATAAGCTAGAATTGGGGTCGGTCTGCTACGCTTTTGTCTGCTAAACCTCTTCATATGGACTTTTTACTGATAGCTTGGAAATCTAGACACTCATTACAAGATCTAGGTCTGACCACAACCGACAGACCTTCCTAATCCATGTAGCAGCACCAATGGATGTCTGTCTAAATGTCTCTGCACTCAAGTGAATGTGATTATGATTGCAGACTCACCTTTTCTTCGCTCTGTGATCTGTGTGTAAATTGATTTGTAGTAACGGGTATTTTGTCAATTTAAACTTAAGGGTAGGGTAAGGGACAGGGTCAAGGTCTCGCTTATACATTACGAGTCTTTCTCCCCCCACTATGGGCTTAGACAAAGTCAAGACTGAGTGGTTTTATTTTCAAGTCCTAGATGAGACCAAGAAAGCAGAAAATGGTCTCAATACCAGTCTTGAGTACTGCAACACTACCATTTGGCCAAGACCAGTCTCGAGTACTGCAACACTACCATTTGGTCAAATCGGCCAAACCATCAAAAATCATTTTAAAAAAACATACATTGTCTGACTGGTCAACCAGCTTATCAAGTTTATTTTTGGCCTTGATGGTTTGTGCTAAACATGCCGGTTTGACCAGCTTGATCAGGGTTCTCCTTCATCATCTTTGGGAAACAGGCTGTGCTTTATGAAGATATGCAGCCAAGAACAATCTGTGACTATTACATTCATGTCAGTATGGTCAAAAATCTCCCAGACATGTTTCCAGCACCTTGTTAAATCAGTGACATGAAGAATTCAGACAGCTCTGATTGCAAAAGGGGAACAATCCATACAAGGAAAGTTCACCTAATTTTTTGCTTGAGCGTACACTCACTGTATTATCAGTTGATGTTGTAAATGGCAAATGATGTATATGGCATCATTTTAATTATTGACCATCAAAACACAGGGGTATCACCGTTTTCATCACCTTCATTACCATGTCTGGTCTTAGAAAAATTATGCCAAAAACAAAAAAAAAATCGGTTATGGTAAATCACAGCATTTGGTAAAATGGCTGCCACAAAGCATTTTTGTGATGGCTCTAATTCTGAATACTGAAAACTGTACAAGTCTTCATGCTCTCACGAAAAAGTGAATGAAACACCTGAAATTTGGCACCAATCATCTAGATTAACAACAACATTCCATTACTCAACAATCGAGAAAGTTCTAAATTCCATATTGAATTTAATGAACACTGATTTTCTTTAGTATGTGCATTTCACAACATTCTTGTCACACTGGAGTGAAGGTCGGCCTTGCGTTTTAAAAGGTTAAATTTGTTTCTCGCAGAACCTTTGCGGCAGAGATTTTTTAAAGGCATATGCCTTTTTGAGTTTTGTGGGATGTACTTTATCATTTTATGCTGGTTGTGGTAAAGCCAATGTTTGAATTAGACCCTATTTTTGGGTCCTTTTTTAGCCCTTCCAAGTGGATGTTTTTCTGGCATGGGCCATTTAGTAGTCTGTGACCCCCTTGGACATTTGGAATTGGTTTGAGATGATACCTTCCACATTTAAACACATGCATTTTTGCCCCCTTCTTTGAGGTCACCAGGGGTCACACAGCAAGGAGTCGCCGGCAGAAATCCATATCTGCATATGTTTGGTAACTCCTCAAATGCCCGTGTGTTCAGATGTTGGTACCCTTTTCATTTAATTAAAGCGCTCTGCGCGGCTGCTCTATAGTGATAATAACAACCACTCAGTCACTTCCAATGTTCACATGTCCTCATTTAGTCTCGGTTCAGCTCGCTAGGAACCTCAAAAAAGGTGGTACCAGGAATGGTACCAGGTACCAAGTACTAGGTACCAGATTTTAGTAACAGAAAAGAAAAATGTGAGTAGACTTGAGCCGAACTGAGCTGATATGAGTCAGTGGAAACGGGCCGCTAGACATTTTGGGGCCTATGAAGGACTGTAATAATATTAGTCATTAATAATGATCTATTGATCTAATAATGATCTATTGAGCTCAGTGCAGGGCCCTTGAAATCATCCTAACTTCCCCTCACTCTCCACTGTGCCCCTACTGGAAGTTCTGACCTTAGTTGGTTAAAGGGTGCACTGTGCCTGTGTGACACAACCACTGACCCCATAAAACCGAGCTGTGGGTCACTTCCACTGCAGATGCAGTAATGTGAAATAGAATGACTTTTTTGGACCTGCTCCATTTTTGGTGCTTTTAACCTGCATTCCAGAGCATATAACACATGGTAATAAACATCAAATTTTGTCAGGGTTCACTGACACCCCCTGCATGTCATCACCATGCTAACATTCAAGGGCTACCTTCACAAATATGTAAGTCATCTGAGAAGATTGTACATGCTCAAACGCCTTTTCCCACCAGTGCCATTTTTGAGAAAAACACACAGAGAGCTGAGGAGGGATGGGGGAATGGTTGAAAAGTTGAATCAATTGCTGATCCTGTAGCCTATGTGAAGAGGATGAGTGTCTAACAGTATTCATTGTATAATCTAAAGATGCTGAAACACAAGTGTTATTTCATGTACTGTAAAACCAATGTGAATTTCCTAAACCTGATTATGCTGGTAAATGTGATGAATTGTATGGAGCCGTAAAATATTGCTGAAATGTGGATGGTTGCTTGAGCTTAAGTTAGCCTCTGCCAAAACAAAAAGGTGTAATGACATATCTGTGTTGTTTTATTTGTTTACCATACAAATGACAAGTTTATGTACCATTCCTGATCAAAAGAGTTCATTTTATATTTTGATTGCATCATTGCCACATCATCCATGCTATTTAATGCTGAAAGAAAAAAGTATTCAAATATCAACTGTGTACATTAATGCCTAAATATAACAACTGCTCCCCAATCATAAAAACAATAGTACATTTCATGCATTTGCCTGTTTTCAGTAATGATTGGATATTATTTTATTGCTGGTGTTGACAGTATTATTCATCTGAACCATTTTAAACTTGCACAAAAAGATTAGCATATCTGTAAAAGATGACATAGATGTACAGTGTGTGTGTTCATGCAACACTTCTTTAACTCATTCAGGACAAAGTCTACTGAATACTTCAATGTCTAGTAGAATGAGTGTGTATTGTCCTTCTTCATTTAGTGTTCAGTGTACTTCTGTGCATTTTATTTCATTCTTTTTTATTAAACATAAATCTGTATACTGCAGCTACAATGTGTCCTGGGTGGAACTATTTTAATTCTTCCCATCTGTTTTTGTCTTACACATCAAAGCTTTCTTGATCACAAATCTAATCAACATGACGTGTGAAAAGTCCACCCAAAAGAATTAACCCTGATAGGATGAGCTTTAAGCTTCCATTTCATCACCACGCTCTACTGATCTGTCCATTCACAGCTCCTGCACACTGATTCAATCAAACCTGTCTCTCCTCATCTTACCCCAGCTAACTGCTGGGGATGAGCGTGCTCATCACAGCTCATCCTTGCCACACTCCCCCTTGACTTTGATCACCTTAATCAGCTCAGAGGGCTTCACCATCATCCAGGCGTACTTGCACAAGTGTTCCTTGTTGCAGTCCTTCTGCCAGTAGATCACATTACGGCGGTTAAGGTTAGCACCGGCGCAGGCGTCATACCACCACCCCCCACCCGCCACGCCCTGGAACTCTAGTCGGGCACAGTTCTGGAAGTAGTTATCATTGTCGCGGTCCTTAGTGGTGAATCTCTGGTTATCATGGAGATAGTTTTCAGTGTCCTGGGTGAGAGCGTCGCCCGCTGTGCCCTGGAAGAGGCCAAGGCGGAGCCGGTACTGGGCCTCCTCATCCTCCACCAGCACCGGGTCATACTCACCAAACTTGGTCACAGCGTCCATGTCCACCAGCTTGACACCCAACTTGTAGCGCAGAGGGCCAGCAGTCAGCTGATAGAGGTACTGGTTGCCCAGCCAGTGGTTGGCACTGAGCATGCCAAAGCCTCGCTTGTAGTCCTCCCAGCTACGGTCAAAGTCCACACTGCTGTTGACGGTGATGTGCTGCACCACGGTCCAGCCTCCATCCTGCATGGCACAGTAGGTGGCAATACGAGTGTCTGCTGGCTGGATCAGGTAGATGCCATCCCTGGCTTGTCCACCTGAGCTCTCCCACACCTCATGGCAGTCCCTGGGAAGCACTGACAAAACACAGCAATCCATTCCTGATTAGCCAAGGCCATTGACACCCCCAGCATAAAACATTCCCAATAATAAAAGCTCTTTGTTGATATCCACACATGGTTATTGGTGTCCCTGCATGAGTCACATTTACAGTGGTCTCTGCCATGCACTGATAAACACAATATCCACATTAATATGTGCTCACTGACATCCTAACACAATACTCACAAACAAAATATTCACCTTTAGAAAGCTTTTTAGCCCACTTGACCCTGTGACCATTACTGGACTTAATTTGGGTTAATGTCTCCTTGCTCACTCTTTATGACCAACATTTCATTATTTCAACTTTTCATGTCAAGCTCTCTTTGTGGTCATGGAATTCATTTCAGTAGTTACAAGTGAAGCTGCTCTGCATAATAATGCTGGTTTCTAGGGGACATAAGGCAGTGTGATATTAACAAGTCACTTATAAATACACCCAATATTGCGTATTATCTCATGTATTTTTGACACAGTGACCTAATGCACTGTGTGCTATCAGTGTGGAAATGGGCTCAATCATCCAGGAAATGTCCTCTACAGAATAGAGTGTAGGTGTGAATTACAAGCTCATATGCCACGCTGTCACTCGCATCGCAATGTTTATGGGTTTTGCCAGCGTGGTCCAATAAAAAAGGTCTTTGTGTGCCACTTTCACAACTGATTTTTATCAGTTACTAACCTCTCCATTCTGTCAAAATACAGTATGTAAAGCACTGCTACAGCCAATTACTAATCTCCAACCTCTCTACTCCATGGAGACACAGTATGTAAAGCACATACTACAATCAGTTACTGATCTCCAACCTCTCTACTCCATGGAGATACAGTATGTAAAGCACATACTACAGCCAGTTGGTGTCATCCTGTCAAAGCACCACTGTGTGGAGTTTGGACTACTGTAGTATAGTGTCACTGACTCAGTCAAAACTGAGTCAGTGATACTAATCCAGGGTCAAATTAGTTTTTGTTTTGAGGGCCAGGCTTTTTTTTACCGCAGAGCTGAGCACAGACACTTTTAGAATTATCAAACGAGAATCATATTAAAGTTCCAAAGACTGATTAACTGATTATTAGGCTACATTACATGTGAGAGCACCAATATTTTACAACAACTGTCTACACTTTTGTAACATATTACGTTCAACATGGAAGTCATAACATTTTCAATCTCAAAGTCACATTCTTAATATTCTGAATACTCCCAGTAACTTTTTATTTTTAGATTTTTTTGAAAAAAAAAAAATTGTTTGTTTCTTCTCAGACAAATGGCCTTGCTACGGGCCGGAGCTACAGTGACATTTCTAGTGCTTACAACAGCAGGCAATTTTAAATCAGGGTTTCTGCAGGTTTCAACAACTTGAATTTAAGACTTTTTAAGACATCCTTATTGAAATTTAAAACCAACGCGAGGCCCTTTTCGGCAAAAAAACTGCACAGGTTTGCGGAATTTGAAGTGTTATTTATGGATTCTATGTATATAAGATATACTGCACTTTTAAATCATGCTATTGGATCACAAGTGGCATGGTCCAGACCAAATTCACTGTAGTGGTGCATCTGCAGTAATAATTTGCTCAGACTAATTTAAGACATACTAAATGTATATTAGACTTACTGCACAATATTTTATTACATTTAAGACTTTTAAGGCTGTAAATTCATAGTTTTAAATTTTAAAAAGACCCTGCAGAAACCCTGTAAATGTAAGAGGATGAACAAACTGTGGAAAAAGAAGAAAACACGGGCAAAAACAGAAATGACCACAGGAAGATTCCATGTAAATTGAGAAGAGGCTCAGAGATAAGAAAATAAATTGCTTGTGTGTGAATTATAAAAGAGTTCATTTAGTGCATCCCAAGGTCTGGAATGAAACTGACACTCATGCAAACAGCATAACTCACTTTCAAAATTCAAACATATCATCCATATCAACGTGACAACATGCCAGTATGACAGCATCTTAATTATTAATACATTTCAGTAAACAACAAAACTAAAAACTGTAAAACTAAACACCTGCTGGTATGCTTTTAAAACAGCGTCACAGCACAGTGAGGGATATTCTGTATGCACTTTTGCCTTACCCTTCTGTCCCAGATTGATGATGGCTTGGTGTTCCTCAGGGGAGAGCAGATGGAGGTTTTGGGCTATGGGCGGCTCAGCTCCCAGCAGCCCAGTGAGGCCACACAGGAGCAGCAGTGGCAGCAGCACGGCCTGTAGACACACCATCTCACCCTGCAATAACCCTAGAGACCCACACAGACCCAGCACAGCACACAGCACAAGAGCACCAGTCAGGCCACGAGAGACTGTATTCTATCGTGGACCCACCCCAGAGACACTACAAACAGCCACAGATAATCCCAACACGAGACTACATCTTTCATCAGATCCACAGCCGTAATCACAGCACAACCCCAGTCTCCACTGAAGGCAACCTGATCAGCTACTCTGTGAACATCCACTGCCAGTGAAGATCAATGCAGAGTGATAACACACCAACCTGACTTCTCTGCATTAACAACATTATCAGATGATCAAGTACTGCAGACCCTTAGGGTGATTTAAGTGAAGTGAATGCTTAGAGCACTGCTGCTGGGCCACCACATAACCACTTCCATGTGTTTTGATTATGGTTATTTTCTTACTGATGATTAAAGTACTCAAGTAAAAAATAATGGTAAGTATCAATAAGAATGTACCCAAACAACAACACTCAGGAACAATTCCAATATCAGAGCAATACTGCTCTGAAAGTTGCTTTGTGTATCATCAGCATTACACTTGACATAGATAAACAACAAAGTACATCAGGCAAATAAAATATTCTTTTGATACCGTTTCATATCAAAGGTGAAATTATTAGTGTTAATTGTTGACTGACTGGTAATCTCATTCATCTACCAATAATGAGTCACAAAAGGTTGGCTTGCTGAATGCCTTCATATAACCGTGGTGACACACAAGTTTACCTCTCTGTTGGCTTCTGCACGTTGCAGTCAACGGACTTCTCTGCAGGTATGGCCAGTCTCATTCATTCACACCAACCAGTGACTGCATCTGAAGTAGCGACCAAGTGTGTCTGCTAGAACCCAGAGACTGTGTGTGTGTGTGTGTGTCTGCTACCAACAGCACGTCAGTTGCCTGCAGTTCCTATCAAGTTGGACTTCAGCCTCAGGTTCACGTCACACTGGGCCACGCCAAGGGTTAAAGCCTCTGCTTTATCTGTGTCACACACACACACACACACACACAGTTACCTCATACTTTATGTATGATTTTATTGGGATAATTTCTCTTCTTTTTCCTTTGTCCCTGTCTCAGAGTTTACACTGCACTTCTATTGTTGAAATGCCTTTATTTATTCAGCATTGATGACAAGTACAGCCTGTGATAGGGGGTAGTCATTAAGCACCACATCATGGTTGATCTTGCCATTGCATTGTTTGTTTGGCATGGAGGCTAGTTATTAAGTACTCAGATGGGCCTTTGTTGTCCATGCCTATTTTACCTCATACTTTCTCTGTGCACTGATGTTAGTGCCAGCTGAGTGCCTTAAACCATGTAGAGTGATATTAAACTGGCCTCCTACTGGTGAATCTCTCTCTCTCTCTCTCACTCACACACACACACAATCTGCAAAATATATATATTACCTTCCTTTTGGTATGGTGAAAAAGTAAAATCAGCACACTTACTTCAAATAATTTATTTTGTTTAGCAATAAATATGTTAACTTAATTCACACATAATTCATATATCCATTCTTCAGCAAGGTTTACATTAATAAATAATGCTTATCTCTTTTTATGTCTAGCAACAGTCCAAATCCTTTGAGTTCTAGGCCACTTTCACCAATGCATTCTATTAATTTTCTATTCTAACCTTGGCACACAACTCAATAGACATTAATGATTGTACAGTACAATTGAGGGCAGACGACTTCAAAGCAAAACCAAAATTTGTCAATATGGTAGGAGGTGATAAAAGATGTTTTAAAATGATATATGATGGAAACAAAACCATTCTAAAAACCCAAGGCTCATGAACATTCTCAAGGCATCATGGTTTTAAATGGAACCTTAAAATCTTTGAGAATATGACTGACCTGTTAGTTTAAAGTTTTCAAACCTAAGTTAAAAAGCTTTTTCATTTTGTCCAGTAGTGCACATGGAAAGGAAGTTCCAGTTTTCCTACACTGCTAACTGAGTAAACAAATGTACAGTGTCATAGTACTCAAGTGAATCAAAGCATTTCAGCTTTACCTAAAGAAGCAACACTTTATCTGATTATGTTGAGCGATCCTGAGAGGATAGATCAGGAAGAGTGAACTTTTGGGGAGTTAAAGAAAGGATTCAGTAATAATTTAGGGCTTGGGTTGCTACCACACAACAACTGGTTTGGGGAAAAAAGACATTGTCTTACTGAATCAAGGGACTTAAAATAACAAAAGTAGTTTATGGCATGTTTTGGGGAACCTAATGCGAGTATAATAAAAGGGCTTCATTTTCGGACTGTATTTTAGATTTCGTACTTAGGGGCTTCCCTAGAAATGAGGGCTGAGATACAGGGGTGCTGTTTGTTAAGAGGAAATAGCAGTTAAAGGTCTTGGACAGTACTACCTTCTTTTTGACACCCCTCCCTTTGGACCCCGACCACCACCACCTCCAGTTTTGGTAGGGGTCTTTGAGGAGAAGAGCTTGGTCATGAACTCTGAGACATCTGGCAATTCATGGTTGGGGTTGAGCATGTTCATTGACTGCTCCATTTCCTGATAAAAGACAACAGACTTATAATGAACCAACCAACCAAACCAAAACTCTTGAACATGATACTTCATATTACATTAGACATAATTGACAAGAAGTAAAAATAATATAAAATTAATAATTTAATTAAACAATAAATACATAAATAAATAATCAATCATTTGTAAGACACCGGAATGGTAACTGTTCACCTACCCTTCTCATCTCTGGATCATTTGTGTTCACAACTTTAGGCAGGAGGAGGATTATAACTAAAGGAAGCACCATCATCATCACCTGTATAGAAAAATAATAATTACAGATGTCATACCTATACATTCTAATTTACCTCTGAAATCTCACTATAATGTGGACAGATGGTTTGAACTTTGCGGTGAGTTTGCTTGCCATGGGGTTCATGAGGAAATCGGACCAGCCCCAGGTCTCCCGTTTCACAAAGTATGAGTTAAGGCCTATAGACCTCATCTGAAGGGGATATGGGAGTCTCACTACCTCTGATGGCTTGATGTAGTTCACAATACGTGCTCTGTAAAACATGATGGAAGGGCACACACACGGATGCCAGAAATATGTATGGTGGGCTTAGGGTCTGAAATTACCAAAAATTAATATCAATGCAGGGCCTAAATGTATACTTTCTAGGGCCCAAAATGCATTTAGAACTTGCACATGGTCCATAATAACAAAGCACACTTGCAACTGATGCTCACCTCATTTTTCCTTTAGTAGTGATGTCAACTCGGACAGGTTCGAATTTGTATGACGGTGAAACTACTTGAACAACATAAGATCCTGGTGGCACATCGTTGACAGTGAAGCTTCCATCAATTCTACAGTATGAACATGACAGTTAAGAACCATGGGTAGTACCCTAACAATATGTTACAATGTCTTCAGCCAAAGGTTGTTTTGACATATTCACTAGAGCAGCTTTACTTTACTGTCCAAGCAAGCAAGCAAGCACGCACGCACGCACACACGCACGCACGCACGCACGCACACGAGCAATGTTCAGACGCACTACAGATGTTGAAGTGGCACAGTCGATTCACCTGAAAAAACCGACGTGTTCCTCTCCCTCGATAATAACCCGTGCTGTTGAAATCCAGTCCTGAAGTCTCACACCCGGTACAATCGCACGGCCGTCGATTTTGAAGGTATCAACACTTGTCTGCATTCCAGTTGCAACAGACACAGGTTCCACATCAGCGAAACATGCGCACACTCCTATTAGGACAATAAATACCTGCCATTGCAACCCCCTATGCCTTACAGAAGGCATATCCATTGGCGCTATAAAGTCGTTATAAAGATTAACTTGTTACATTAAATGACTAATAGACGTGATAATGGCAAATTACGATATTATCTTAAGAAACTCTGCCACAGCAGTTGGAGCAGGGGTTAAATCCCCTATGCTGTACAGTTGTCAACTCGGCATGGGCGCCGAATAATGACGTCAGAGAACACGTACTCGTTTTTTTTTGTTTTGTTTTGTTTTTTTTTTTCCTTTATTGGCCAGGTACAATTTACATATATAGACATTTATTTAAATATTCCAAATGTTTTTTACCCCCATTCATTTGCATAGCCCTGATTGTCGGTCATTTGATATTGGCGGCTCTGACACCATGAAATGTCCTTATATCTAGGTTGGTTACTTGTAATGTGACAGTTTCAGAAAATATTTCTAAAACATACAATTTCAGTACTATAACAGTGACATCCACAGCTAGCAACATCATGAGTCAGTACAGTCACATTCTTTTGAAATAAATATCCTGTGAATTGTGGTGAAATAAGGCAACTGAAATAAGGTTTGGTGAATTCATGTCTCCTGTATGTTTCCTGTTTGAAGTTTGATCGTATCCACCTCAGGATCAGTATCATCAAGGTAGCTGAAACAAGCATGCCTGTAGATTCTGAAGAAGAGAAAGAATATAGTGAAAGCTTTACATTGCTGACAGTATCCGACTATGTAAAGTCTATGAAGAAAAGACTAATCACTCTTACCTTTGCTATTTTACCTGTGTTTCTTGAGAATGAACAGAAATGGGACGCTTGTTCCCGAAGGTCTTGTAATTGGTTCTTTATTATATTAATATTTCTGTGAGGAGAACTTTAAGGTGAGACTAAATATTACAGATATTTTTTCCAAGTTCTGTGTGATATGACAACATCAGTTCCACTGAAACACGTACCTGTCAGATAAATATGTGTAACATGGTTGATCATAATGTCCTGTAAACTGTGGCCACCATTTGTTTAGGACAGACTGCACCCAACTCAGACCCACAATCAGGTAGCTACAAGAAACAGAGAAAGATTAAGCCTAAAATCTTAAATGTAAACCCTGCTTTATAAATTAAATTGTGACTGAAAAACAGTGATACTGATAGCGTCAAAGACAATTGCTCTTTTCCCTGCTTTGCAAGATCTATAAATGCTCACTCTTCAAATGGACTCCTGAGGGCGCTCTTCACTAATGGTAGAAGATCCACACAGAAACCAATGTTGATGTCTGATGTGTCATCCTGAAGACTGAAAACAGTGAGAAAAGCAAAATTCTAATCTAGCAACGTTAGTAGATCAGCTGTGTCCAACCTTTTTGTCTCCGACAGCTACTCTGACAACATGGCCAATGGAAGCTATTAATGTTTTATATTATATTATATTATATTATATTATATAAGTAGTAGCATGTATTCACAACCAAAACCACCCAAAACAGTTGAATAATGGTCCATTCAACTTTAATTAAATTTATATGTTTGTTGGTGAGGTGGAGATGAGTATTTCACTTTTTATGACTGACATGCTTGTACCACAAACGTATGCACGCACACACACATGCACACATGTACACACACACACACACACACAAACACACTTGTCACCCAGTGACTGTTAAATTTAGATTTTCTTTGCACCTTTAAGACAGCTACCTGGAAACAGGTGGAGGGCTTATGAGCTTCCTGAGGTACAGGCTGCATTTATATTTGAAAATGTTGACAGGACATTAAATAATTATTAACATACAAAATCTGTTACCATTTTGTTATTACAGGAAGGCAGTCTACAAGCAAGCTTGTGTCTTGAAGCCTACAAAAGAATGGGATGTTTGTATCATTAGAATCAATGTGCTTATCCTCTGTAATGCAGAAAGAAACAAACTTAAGATGCCAGGTGGCATTCACATCTGCAAGAAGATGAGACTGAATTATACCCCCAACAGTTAAAAGTGTCACCGCAGTACCTTAATAAGTAGGTCAATAACTCTCCTGCACTTCTTTTCCACAGACTTGATGATATCTTGAGCCGCAGATGTCTTTCAGACAGCACTTGTGTCATCATTCTGTGGTCTTTGGACAACTGCATATACATGACAAACCACCAGAAGCTGATTTCAGAGTCAGCTGTATGCAGCACCAAGTTTTAGTCTTAAGTTAGTGAGATACCTAGAGGTCATAGTATATAATATAATAACAGCCAATATCATGACATTGTTTTGATTGTTATTTCTTTTAGAGTCCCTCAGAAACATATTACGTTATAAGCAAGTTATTATTGGATTTCTTACATAAAAAATATGTAAGAAATCCAATAATTATGATGTTATTGGCAGTTATTATATTATTGACTGCTGTTGCGATAACGCTGCTACAGGGCATGAAACTATCTGGAAAGATAAACAAGCGCTGATAAATCTTTCCAGGATAACTTAGCGATGTTGTGCTATTCTGACATTTTTGCATGGTATTACATTCTGAACCATAGGCCTACCCAGGGCAAGTATTGACAATGACAGCAGGAAAATCTGTACTTAATATTAACATACAGTATATCATGAAAATGTACCTTATACCAAAATTACTTGTCTGACTCTTTACCCACACTGTATACCATAAAGTATCAGACTTTAGATCTTGTCTAGAGTGCTGCTTTGAGGTGTCTGACCTCTTTGAAGAGGTCTCCACATTTAGAGATTTCATCCTCCTTCAACTTGGGCGCTTGGTCCCTCTGCTCAGGCCCCCCCCAGCAGTCTCTGTGGACCAGCTCCTGCATGTCCTCGGGGTCGTCCTCGTCCCTGCTACTGCCGCCGCTGCTGCCACTGCCACCTGTGTCTTGGTGCTTCCCAGACAAAAGAGACTTCCTCCGGGCCCCTGAGCTGACTGTGAGATGGTGGTGGGTCTTCCTCTTGCAGGACACCACTCGCCTCACTCTCCCCGGGTTGTTTCCAGAGCGGCCTGGTGAGTGCCTTATCAGCAGAGAAAAAAAATAGGTCTAAGTCAAAGGCCAAGACAAGTGAAGTCACAGAACATTAGGAGAAGAAAGTGATCTTTTGTTATGTAATGCAAGCTAAGAGTTTGATGAGATTGAGGTTTCTTGACAGTGATGATACCTCTTCTTGTTTGTGTCTTCCTTTTTACAGAACTCCACCTAGAAACACAATGGTAAATAGTGTAAAACTGAGTAAACCAATAATCATTGGTTTCAAATCGAACACTATTAATTAGATCAGCCAAAGCCATTTTTGTGCAATCTCTCTCTGTCATTAAGTTAATGAACTCTAATTATATGGATCCAAGGGACTGTTGTGTCATGATGGCTAACATCCTGTCATTCTTGCCTCTACATGTTTAGCAGCAGAGAATCTTATCCGGTAGATTTGAGCCTCGTTGGACAAAACCTCCTCAGTGCTCTGGTATCCCACCTCATCATCATCATGGTCTTCAGAGGACATGGTTAATGACAACCCTGTTGGTGTAAAGCGATAGTGGCACTGAGTAGGCTTACACATGCAGTAATAGTCCATACCACCAGCTACACCCTTGGCTTATAACTGAAAGATTTAGGTTACAACAGTTTGACCATGACACCTTACTGTAGGATGGCTGTGTTGATGGTATAAATACAATCTAAATTCTAGACGAAACACATTCCACATTGCACAGACAGAGCAGGACTTTTGTGCAATCAAATCTGACTTGTGAATAGATAGCCTACTAATTTGTCTGCAGCTATAGGCTTATAGAGAAACTTGGCCTTTCAAAGTCAGAAAAAACGCCTGGCACCCTACAATCGACAGTGAATGACCACTGAGCGCTCTTACAAAGACCTATTACCCACAATGCTCTTGTTTTCACTTCACACTTCCTTGATGGGATCTCAACTAAATCGTCCGACTTTGCTGAAGCACTTCGGAAACTAAAAAAGGACTACTGTAGGCTAGTATCGTAGTATATTTTTGTTAGCTTTTCACTAGCCTTAGCACTTGTCACCTCGGTACAATGATCGCTGGCCGATGGGACAGCTAGCCTGCTCATGAAAAAGGTAAGCTGAATCAGGCAAGTAGGTAACGTTAGCAGAAACATTCAACATTGTGCCAATTAACACTGGCAGCTATCAGTCAGCTTGTAGCGACCATCGCTCACAGGTCACATTCGACTGCATAGTCTACAGGCTGAATTAGGTCCTGACTGTTACTTAAGGTCGACTGTAACCTATGTTTTATTACACGCCTATGACCGTGGTACTGATATAGTCTCCTGGTTGCACAGCTTGAGTGATAATTAACAGATTAGTGGTAGTGCAGCAGGTCTGCACCTCGCAGTGCTGATCCATACATGAACAGTCTTGCTTAGATCTAAACTACTAAACTACTGTTGAGCAGTGGCAACAGCTCATGCATAAGCATAGCCTCCGTTACTGTGTAGGACCACAGTAAATACTGCTGTTGTGTTTGTTGTCATTTTTATGTTTCTGGCGCATTATCTTGTCATAGGCCCAATAATCAGTCAATAGACATGTTGCACATTAAGCTTTGTTTAGTCTTTTAATCCCCTACAAGTTTTGAACTATCATTTATGCAGGCCTCGTTGAATAGAGATCATCTCTGTGAGGAAAAGGTTGGAAAAAGGTTCCTGTGGAGTCTGTCATCAGAAGCAAATAGTGGGAGTGTGGGTGTGTGAATTTACTTTACACTTGCTGTAGGCGCTAGTGCCTGAACTCTTTAGTGCCTACTGTTTACAGTAGCCTAAAACACATACAGTGGTCTGTCCTTTTAATTTTCTGATCACTAGTTGCTTTTGGCTGCCTACAAACCTACAAAAGTTAAACAGAAACCTACAAAAGTTAAACAGAATTCCCCAAATTATGAAAATTGTCAGATTTTGTGTTTTGTATGTGTCTTGATACCCATATGAGCAGTCATTGAGCTTCAGATTTAATTTTTTTTGAGAGAAAACAAATGTTAATTTAGTCATTTTGGTGATTGTAGCAACAGGAGGATTAACATCACTCTTAGACTTTTTTCTATTTCATTTTTAGCTAAATGAAAACAGTTGGTGTTAATAAATCAATAAATGTACCCAGTCTTAAACAAGTCAAACCTGAGGTTTGAAGATAAAAGGTGAATTTTATCAGTGTTTGATATTCAGATGCATTTACACGGTGAAAGTTAATAAATTGCCAAAAATAAGTTGTAAAACTTTAACAAATTGATAGGTATTGTGCTGGCAGACTGGTTGAGTATTAGGCTTATAAAAGCATGATTTTCTTGACTTTTCTTTGGTTATTTATGGTCACCAGCAGCAGTATGCAATGCAGGCTACTAGTCTGTTTCAGAAAGGTACTTGAAAGAATACAAATTTCTATTTATGAGTGATAAACAGGCTATACCATTGAAGTGCCTGTGAAACAAAACCTCATAAATATCTACAGTTAGCCTAATTTTTCAATTGCTATAAAAACAACAGAAATGAATCACACCCCAGAATGACAGCAGCAGTCAGATGACCAAGTAGACTTCTACATGGGTGAACTTTTTGCTGAGCACACACACTGTGAGTGCACAAGTGTGGTTATTGTTTGAACACAGTGCACTGGTGTGCTGTGTGTCTGTTAGAAGGGTGGCAGTAAAAACATACTCCTATTGGCAAGTCTTTCTCCAGCCTGCAGACCAGAGTCTGATTTTTTGTCTTTGAATCAGGTGATGTTAGTGTGATAGCAATTGTGTTGGAGTGAAACAGCAGTTGCAAAAGTCACAGGACATGATCAAACAAGCCCCTGTTTAATATCACTTCTCCTTTCTCCTTTGTTCCTTTCTCTCTTCTCTCTCCACACTGATCCATTCAGGCAGTGTATGACAAGTCAAGCTGCAAGCAAGCAAGATGGGCACTGTTGCTGCTATCATTGTGTTTCTCTATGGCTTGATGCCTCTTGGTCTTGGTCTGCCACCTATTTGGAAACAACCTGAACAGGTGCACTTATCCTATTCAGGTAAGGATTTAAAACCTAGGGCTATGCTAGGACTATGTCTAAATTATAGCATTGATAATAAACATGAGTGTCATTCTAAGAGGTGTTCATGAAAATAATGGGTGTTGGTAATACAAAACATTGCTCCTATTCTATCAGACTCAAAGTCTGAAAGAAGTGTGTGTGTAGTTATTTGCAGATTATTACTTTGCAGTTACATTATTGATGATGAAACACACTGTGGTGGAGAACAGGAAGTTGGTAATATAGCAGAGGGATTCTGCCTTTCCCTAAATCTAACCCAAAGAAAGACCGGCAACACACTCTATGAACTCAGTATTCATAAAGCATTATTAACATATTCATAAAGGGTTATAATGCATTCATAAAGTCTTATAACTAATGTCATTAATGTTCATAACTGTTTATAATGACTGTACTTATAAGCCATTATAATGTTATTTTCTAAATCTTTACAACTTTAAGTGTCACAAAGTATTATAAAGCTTCAATTTGTTGATTGTCCTTTTATGCCTGATTGTTTGCGACAAATAACGAAGACTTACAAACACTCAGTGCGTACTCTAAGTAAAGTTAGATAAATACATAATTACTCATGAAAATCAATAATAAGGCACCATTACAGACAGTAAGTAAAGTGGTGTGTTTCCCAAGTATCAAAAGGCCAAAGATGCTTACAATGCTTTGTGACACTTCTGGTTGAGAAGGCTTATATGATAACATTATAATGTCTTATGAGTACAGTCATGAGATTGTGTACGTGGTTATAAATACTGTTACGGAAAGACCTTTGTCAAATTACATAAAGGGTTGTTATTGCATATCTCAGCTTTTCTTTCATATCATGTTTATATCATGAATGGGTCCAAAAACCAAGGCCTATAATATTTCTGATCAAATCCTATGTCTTCATATTTCACCCGATATTGCTTAAGTTTGATGCCCTTAACACATCTGGGAATCAGTGTTTGGCTATAAATACCTTAACAAATGACCCTAATTTCCAATTATTACCAAACATAATTTGTCAGCAGTTAATTGAAAGTGTGCATATTATGACCTTAAAATCATGAATCGTGAAGTTTTTATTGTATTGTGGGTTTATTGTATTGTTGAGTGTATCGTTACATCCCCTATATATGCAGTACGTGTAAGTATCTTGTTGTACCATGCATAATTAGGTACATGTCCTTGGGGAACATAACTGATAGCGCTCCTCTGGAGCAAGACTATAGAACCATGGGCCTATGCATCTATGAAGGAAACGTGGCACTGCATAATTTGTGACTAATACTATGCACACTAAATGATATTACCATATGTGTGTGTGCTTGCAATTCTAGTCCTGCATGCCATTTTTGGGCCGATGAAAACAGGACTTGAATATAAAAATGACCAAAAATTCAACCACATGTAGTTTTGCCCTTATTTTCTCCATGTCCATATGCTGTAGATGCATTGGGTATTAGCACAACATTAATATTATATTATAATATTATAAAGTATTGTTTTGTCAGACAAAATGCTGAATGGTGCCATGTGCCAAACACTGAGTTTATAATACCCTCTTTGCTCCTTGTATAAATCACTTATATAAATCACTAGGCATGTAGTACAACCTTTCAGTGGTCCAGTTATACTGGGAATATGTTTGTCTTCCATTCTATGAAGTTTGGCTGGAGACTAGGACTAAAATCTTTTGAGATATTGATACCCAAACATGGCTCCCAAGGCCTTTTAGAGTGTGAAATTACCTCAATAAAGATTTGTGTTTTTTTTTTTATCTAAACACAATGTAGACGACGTAGACAATGTTTAAACAAAATAAAAGACAATGAAGTAATTTTTTCTTTGTTCACCCTATCTGATTTGACACCATGAGCCACATGGATTATTTACAGTACACTGTGCTCATCTCCAGCTGATTTAGGAAAAGAGAAACTAGAAGGGTAGGAGTGACATTTGTTCAGGTCTAAGAAAACTGTGCACCATCTAGTGGAGATTTTGTGAAATCAAAGATCTAAATTAACATGGTGGAATGTACTACCAACAATGATTTTGGTGCCCTCTAGAGAAAATAACTGGGAGTAGACTGGATTTGCTTGTGTTCTGCGTGGACAGTGGCCATAGAACTTTTTCTGAGTAGCTTGTTTTTGTCAGCGGATCCAGTCGTATCTGGCTGTTTATGAGTGGTGCTGGTGGTCTTCTGTTATTTGTAGTATTATGTTATTTGTTGTTATTTGTGAGAATTGTCCAGATGACATGTTGATGCCTAGGTGTGTGTGCCATCATTACGTTGTACGGACATCATCTACCATCAGCCGGCACTGAATCCTTTTCCAGTTTTTCCTGAATGTGAGATGTGTTTCTTATGTCTATGGTGGTAGTATGAATACATAGTATAGTAGCATTTTTAGGTGTACTAGGTGTCCCTGAGTCCCTCTCTCTGTCTCTTTTCCGCTTCTTTTTGACTGTTTTACCCTCTCCCATCTCCCTTTCTGCCCCTCTCCAAACCCCTCCCTGTCTCTCCATTCCTCTATCCCTCTCTCCCTAACTCTCTCTGTCTCAGGTGTCCCAGGCTCCATGCTTGTCACGTGGACCACCGTGAACAATACAGACAGTGTGGTGGAGTATGGGGTGTGGGGCGGGAGGCTGTTTGAGCTCACAGCAAAGGGTCAGGCCACGCTGTTTGAGGATGGCGGCTCAGAGAAGAGAACCATGTTCATCCACAGAGTCATGCTGACAGACCTTAAGCCTGGCCTCTCCTATGGTACTGATCTCACCTATGTGTCACATAGGTTTTGCATGCATTTATTCAATCAACTCCAAAGGAAATAACATGTCTGTGTAATTGAAATCTGACACCATTAGCACATTAGTTGTGGCACTGCTCTCTGATATCCTCTGTCAGTTTACATAAAGAAGCGGTTATCACAGTTGTTTTTGATGGTTTAGAAATGGGCTTTGATGTCTCCAGTCAGATCTAGACTACTGTTCCTACCATCTGTTTGTCTCCTTAATTCAGAGGCACTGTCCTCTTTGGTATTTTTTTAACATGGTAAGAAACATAAGAATCATAAGATGTTATCAAACATATTGAATTTGCAAGTATTGGTTCTCTTTTCTTTGTGTATTCATGTGTGTGTGCGCGCATGTAGTGTACCACTGTGGCAGTGATGATGGCTGGAGTGACTTGTTCTACTTCACGGTGCTGAAGGAGGGCGCAGACTGGAGCCCACGCTTGGCTCTGTTTGGGGACATGGGCAATGACAACCCCCAGTCTCTGGCCCGCCTGCAGAAGGACACTCAGCTCAGGATGTATGACGCCATCCTGCACATTGGTAAGCCACAATGTTGGCTAAAACAGGCTTAGTGCTGATTTAGTTGTATGTACTGTATGTGAAGTTAAGAGGTAGTTATTGTAGCGTCTGGCCTGGGTTCAAATTTCTTACTATTGCAAGAAAAAAGCAAAAGCTGAAAATGTCTGCCATTGTCACTGATATGCAGTTTATTTATAATAGATGAGGCTGAAGTTCATTTTGTGCATATGTGGTACTTATCACACTACATATGACTTACATGGTACACTATGAAGTTTGTTTTGGCATGTTAAAGGCTATAATGCTGTTGTGCCATTAACTCAGTCAAATGCTGTCTATCAAAATACAATATTTCTATATTAGTGCTTATTTTCTGTGTTACAGGGGACTTTGCATATGACATGGATGAGGTAAAGCATTTTGATGGTGCTTCTTTTGGAGTGGTTGGCTTGTTCACATGTCCTGTTTTTCTACACACCTGATAAACACTCAGAGCTGGTCAGAAACCATGCCTCTCAAACCAGATGTGTGCTGGCAGTGAATGGAGTTTTTGCAGCCAAATTTTCTCTGTAAATACTGATTCCGTTAGACAGAACAGTCAAATTGTTGCATGATGCTTTGTTAAAGATGGTTCAATTTTTAACCCAAACAAGTCATACCACTAATGGCTGTGGTATGTAGCTGAGTGTTCCTCTGAACTGGTACATGCTATGAGTATCTGCTGGGTTGTTTGAAACAGACATCTGATGGCAATTCATGTCATGCTGCCACACTCTCTTTTTTGCATTTTTTGCCCCTGAAACAGTCCTCTAGGTCCTAATTGTTGTGCTAAACCCTGACATGCTGTTTAAAAATCCCCCTATAAGGAAGAGAGACATCCAGTGCACTGTGAACAGACAACCACAAGGTACAAGCCGTACTCTGAGTCTCGTAGCCAGGCCTCATTCCTCTGCTGCCTGAGCCTTAGAAATAGAAAAGCAGAGCAGCAGGAAAGAAACCTGTCTGGAAAGTCATTAAAGGTCAGAAAGGCTTGCATGGTATGTGTCTGTGCATACGTGTGTGTGTGTGTGTGTGTGTGTGAGAGAGAGAGAGAGAGCGAGAGAGAGAGAAAGAAAGTGTGTGTGTATGAAGTGTTTTCTTGCCTTAATCACAGCCATTATAGTATTTGTGAAATGACTGGTCCTGGTTTCGCCAGGGCTGGTTGGTATGTAGATGGGGGCATTCTCGTAACTCGCCTGGAAAATTGATTCGCTGTAATGACAAGCCTGGGCCGCGGACAAGATTGCAGCGTTCCTTTTCACTCCCTCTCCATCCTCCACTGTCATTACAGGGTTTTCCTTGCTTTTATGATCTGTCTCATAAAATTTAAATCAAACAAATGTATTGCTTGTATCATTATTGCTAATGAAGAGTCATATAAGGTGGCATTTATTCTGTCAACATTGCTCTGTGAAAGACTGAGCTGTTTCATTACCCCAGCAGACATCAAGGCTTTTAAGAAAAGCCCGTTTGCTGGACATGTAATGGCACATGGCATGGCACCAGTTATTCCCCATTTGGATATTTAGGTCAGTGTTGTCTTATCTCTGAGTAAGTGGAACCCTCTGTGTTTCCTCTCATCTATTACCATTATGCCTTTGCTGCAGGATAACGCACGGATTGGAGACCAGTACATGCGCCAGGTGGAGTCGATCGCCGCCTATGTACCCTACATGACCTGCCCTGGAAATCACGAGAATGCTTAGTGAGTACCACCACTGTAAGGGTTTGGTGCAGAGAAGCTGAGTTCATTTGATATGAGGAGGAATCAAAAGAAATCACTGCTCAGGAGCTGCCTTTGACCTCATCAAGAGATGCGTTGAGTGCTGCAGCTTTTCGGCAGAAGCAGGAAAACACACATGGAGTTCATGTGTAAAAAGTTAGTCAAAAGTGAAGGGCAGCACAAATTGTACCCACTCTGGGTTTTGGGACGCTGATTTCCTCACTGCCCTCACAGTCAGCATTGTGTTTGTGGAGTAAGGCTAGTCAAACTCTGCATACCCACTGAGTCTAAAATAGCACTGATGTTTGGGAAAGATTAGACACTTTGTCTCTTTAAATGAGGCAGTAACCATGAGGAAGGATAGGTTGGACGATTGGGCTCTTCTCTGCCCTGCCCAGCCCTACTCTATACCTCTGCTCAGCTCAAGATTCCATCTTTCTCACCGTGGAATCCCCTTGCTCTGTCTCTGAGCCCTGTCTCTCACTCATTTAAGCACACACACACACACACATACACACACACACACACACACACTCCATACAAACACCAGTCTGTCTCTGACCCCTGTCTCTCATTCATTTAAGCACACACACATATACACATATACACACATACACACACACACACACACTCCATACAAACACCAGTCTGTCAGTACAGTGCAGTCGGCACTTCAGGACAGTTCCAGATGAGGGGGTCTATCCACTATCTAAACACAGGGTGCAGGGATCTGTCTCGCTCGCTGTCACCCATTTACTCACTGTTTTTCTCTCTTTCTCTCTTTCTCCCTCTCCCCTGTCTGTTTGTCTCTCTTGCACAGCCTTGCTATTCTTCTCCACACATTCCTCAGGCCTCGGCGCTGTGCTAAGTGTGTTGTTGAAGGGTGCCTGGCGACAGTTAAATGTGTATTCCATGAGTGAGGGTGAGGGATTTCCACCATTTAGGTCTCCTCCATTACCACCACCACAACCCCTGCCTATGTGTGTGAGTGTGTGTGTGTGCGTGTGTGTGTGTGTGTGTGTGTGTGTGTGTGTGTGTGTGTGTGAGTGTGTAGCAGCCAGAAGCTAGAGAAAACTGTATGATCTTTGTTTATTTGGTTGGTTGGTTAGTGCGTGTTATGTTTATTTAGGTAAGTTGCCTCAATTTTGCACTAGACTGGAGCCATTTTAGTCTGTTAATCCTTAAGCAGGCCACCAAGCAAAAACAGCACTCATCTAAACAGGAATATCTGAATTTCCAAAATATACAAATAAAAGACTTGGACTAATCTGCTAGTGCTGCAAATCATGTGCAATGCTTCTTCAAGGCCACAACTTTTATTTTGTGGACTGGAAACAAACCATCATATGACACCTCTCCCTCTTATTACATTAAATTACAGCCATCTCCTACGGAGGACACGAGGGAATATGGGATTAGGTGTCGGATGACAGGTGACAGAATTCCCCAAGACTGTCTATTGGAAAGGCAGTAAGATGTGCACTAAGTGTCCTGTAATGTTGCAGTTCTCACTCTAGAAAGTTAATTACAGACGTGTGTGTGTGTGCGTGTGTGTGTGTTTGTGCATGTGCGCACATGTGTAAAAACTTTTGTGTGACTGTGGGACTCAGCGTGTTCAGGAAGTGAATCTTGTTTTTTGTATTTCATCCAGTGTGACTGATTTAGTGTGTGTAAACAATACGGATGACCTTTGATCTACTCTACTGCTTGTGTGCTTGCATGCCGCCTAGTCTGGCTAACACAGTGCAGACTCAACCACCAGTGGTGTTTTTCTTGGCTGCCTGAGCTGATAGTGGTGCTTTAGTGCCCGCAGTCAGAGCTGCCTCTCTCCTAGTGTGTTACATGTCCCCTTTGTCTTTGACCTGGGAGCCATATACAACACAGGTGCCACATCCCCTGGTTCTTTTGCCTCTCTCTGTCTCTCTCTTTCTTTCATTTTTGCTCTCTCCATCTTTATATACAATATTTCCCTCTTGCATGGTGATATTCTCTTGTCTTCCATATTCTCTCTTATTCTCTCTTTCCGCCTTCAACGCTCTATCTCTCTCTCTAATCTCCTTGCTCTCTAGAAGTTTGTTTCTCTCTCCTCCCTTGTTTGTTTTTTTTCTCTCTTTCTCTCTTTGCTGAGATGGGTTCCCTAGAGTTGGGCTTTGACTCTCATTTGGTCACTTCAGGCCACAAGAAGCAGCAGACTGCAGACTGAATATGCTATATGAGCATTCCTCCACCATGATAGCCAGGCCACGCACATGCAACTCTAAGACCCCAATCAACAAGACCCTTTGTTCTCCATCACGCGGATCAGCTGGTCTTCTGGAGCAGCTCAAGATGACAACCGCCATATAAAACCAAATGAAGTAACACTGCAAATTACTGACATCACCCTGCGCTCAAGCAGGGAACAGTGTTTCCTATTATGTGGAAGCCAGCAAGGATTAACCGCACATCTAAGTAATGTGAAATTAAAGGTTGAAGCGATTAATGTATGCAGATGGTCAAAGGGAGGATTCAGTGAGGCTGCTGGAGATGTTATTTGGTTGGATTTTGTTGGAGGCGGTGCAGACAATGTCCCGTTGATGTTGTTCAGAAGTCCCCTGATCCATATTGTTTCCGACTGCACTAACGGGGAACATTTTCCCCTTGTATTCCTAAAGGAATTCAGTGAAATTGTCCACAAAAAAAATGTTTATTCCCAGTGTGATCATTTCAGAGAGTGATTATGTATGTGGGGGCAGAGATGAGTTTAAACAAAACAAGCTGATGAGATATCGCTTGAGCTTGACTTAGCCATAGTTCAGTCGGCTGAGATCGCAGACTAAACAAACATGCATATCTGAGTCACGTGCAGGACCAAGACCTAAACTCATGAGTCTTTCTTTCTCTCTTTCTTTCTTCCTTTTTTTCTTTCTTCCTATTTACCCAGCTGTTGCTGTCATACTGCTCAGTAACAGCAACTATAGTAGTGCCTCCCCTATCTCTCTCTTGCACACACACACACACACACACACACACACAAACACACTCACACACACACACAAACACCACCTCATTTGAAAGCTGTGAGCCCACCCAGCCACCAGATGGAGGTGTGAATCTCTGAGTTGGTGGTGAGAACAGGGGCTGCTACCGCTACCTGCAACTCAGGGGTCTCCTACATGTGTCTGCCTCCTCTTGGTTGAAGCCAGTCTAATGCTCGGCGCCACAGCCTCAACCACAACATTAGCCTGGCTGGCTGTTTTGTTTTGATAGAGATAGTGTGAGTTGAATCTTCCCCTTTTAGGACACCTAATCTTTTGGGTCCGTATAATCAGAGTTGAACGATGCAAAGCCAAAGCTTTATTTATGGAAACTGAGGCATACTCTTATCTATTTATTCAAATAAAAGTGCATGGAGACTTCCACTTTAAGTAGTCATAAAATTCTCAACAGTTGTGAGTAGCACTTCACAATGCTGTACTATTGTGCTGTGCCAATTTTGAAATAAGAAGATTAAGTATACTTTTGTAATACTGAAGCTTGGATATGGCCAGAAATGCCATGTGGCCTGATTATTTGCTGCCGACTTTACAGTCAATACTCACTGGCCTCTGAATAAAAGATGTCTGTAAATTACCCCCCCACAGTCTGTAGAGAATGGGTTTGACCTGTAGCTCACCCTTTGAACTCTGACCCTGACCTTTAGTAGCTGTCATGACCCAGCATGAGTCCATTCACCTAACCCTGACTGACTACAGTTTCCCATGGAAGCCAGCATCTCACCTGCCCTCATCATCCCCAAAACATAAGAGAAGCCAGCATCTCACCTGCCCTCATCATCCCCAAAGCTTACATAAGAGAAGGAGATTGGGGGGGGTGAGACAAAGTCTTGGTGCCAGAGTCCTTACTCATGGAAAAGCTGGTCCCCTCCTTTTACAGTCAAATGAACTATGGCGATTAAAAGTCTATAAACGACAGCAATTAAAAGCCTATAAACTGAAAAGCCACTCTTGTTCAACTCAGAACACAGTTGCTGTACAGAATGCTGTCGGCCTGCCCGGAGGGCTTTGATGAGTGAGAAGCAGGTTTTCTTGGAAAAGGATGCAGCTCTGTGGGCAGTATCACTCTCAGATAGAAACAACTCTCATATGGCCCTGCTCGTTCCCATGTCTGGACCTTGCCTGGTGGTCCAAATACAGTTGCTGTCTTGGCTGTTGCTGTTGTTTGGATGATTCGTTGTTAGGTGTGGCTGGTTTCTAGAAAATCCCAGTCGGAACTAATTTGAACATTTTTTTTTTTCATTTTGTCTTGTTTCCACAGCAACTTCTCCAACTACCGTAACCGCTTCAGCATGCCAGGGAATACAGAGAGCCTCTGGTACAGGTAAGAGAACCACAACACACACTCAGACAACTCACAAACACAGGTACACACACACACACACACACATGCACACACACACACACACAAGTGATCAACAGCATCTTTAGATCTAGTTGCATAACTTCCAGTAGCTGATCCAAAAACAAAATAAAACAGCACAGCAGCAGCCGTCTTTAAAGTCTTTAAGCAAGAGGGACGTCAGGCAAGAGGAAGCGGCTGAGCCTCTGGTGACAGCTCCGTCTGTCAGCCCTGTAACCCTATCCTCCTCCCGGGGCCTGTCACCACACGGCCTGCCTCTCCAGGCCTTTCCTGTTTGGAGTGAGGCGCTGCTACTCAGACTTTGTTCCTTCATGGTGGAGACGGTGGTGCTGAGCGGTGAAGCACGCGCCACATTGCTCAGCCACTCAGCCAGCCAGACCAAGACCGCCGCGACGGCTGCTACAGTATGAGCAGAATGACAGAGTGCATTATGGGATGCTCGTTAGTGGGTGCTGTGGAATGCGAGGAGCATTGTGATGACGAGCCGAGACCCAGAGGTTGCGTTTTTTGCTACCTATTAGTCTATCGTAGAGAACTATCATCACTTGAAGCCTTTTCCTTTTCTCTGTTTTCGCACACCATTTTCACAGTGGGGCTAAATCATATAATGCTCCATTTAATCCTCACTGTCTTCACCAGGCTTCTGTATTGTTCTGTGGGTCGTCTTTCCCACACACATTTATTTTAAAGTAGTGAGAGGTTTGGAATTACAGGCACAGGTTAAAACAGTGCTCATCTCAGCCATCTCAGCCCCACGCAGACCTATGGTAAACATACACTTAGATGAATAGGACTGGATGAGATTGGATCAGTGTGTTAGTCTCGTTTGGATTTCGAGGAAAATCTCTTCTTGCACTCGGCTTGCACTTGGCTTACCAGGAACTGTGATCTACACAACTATTAGGAAGAATCATGAAATTGGGATGGAAGGTGGCACTTTTATGGTGCACCTTAGTCATTATTATTGCCATTTCCTGCTGCTAGATTACCCCCCTATCACCATTTGGTCTGTGATTCGGTGAATCATCCATCTAAGTTGAACGCATTGGTTCATTCCGTTCCGTCACTCCTCTCCTGGGGAATGTGTGAATGAAGGGAATGGCTCAGCGTAATGACAGTTTGTCAAGACTCTTTCCATAATTGATTCCATCAAACTGCTCTGTGTGTGTGTGTATGTTTGTGTGTATGTGTGTGTGTGTGTGTGTGTGTGTGTGTGTGTGTGTGTAGGTATGTGTGTGTTTTATCATTCACTGTTTGTCCCTCAGGTCTCTAACCTTGTGTATGTGGTCTACCCACAGCTGGAACATAGGACCTGTCCACATCGTTTCCTTCTCCACAGAGGTCTACTTCTATCTCAAATATGGCCAGGATCTCCTCTTTAAACAGTATGAGTGGCTACAGAAGGATCTGGAGGTTCAGCATTTTGTCTTTTAACACCTTCCCTAATCTATTCATCTTAATCAGACATCAGCAAACAAATAGTTTCAAGCACTGTAAAACATTAAGGCAAAGCAAGGCAAATATCTACAAGTAGTTGAACATAGTTCTTAATGGCAGGTTAAAAGGTCCCTAGCGCACCTGATCTGCCCACGTGTGTGTCTGTGTGTGTCTGTGTGTGTCTGTATGTGTGTGTGTGCGTGTGTGCGTGCGTGCGTGTACGCGCGCATCAGGAGGCGAACAGGCCGGACAACCGAGCCCAGAGGCCCTGGATCATCACCATGGGCCACAGGCCAATGTACTGCTCCAATGCAGACAAGGATGACTGCACCCAGTTCAACAGCTGCGTACGTACGAGCAGAGCACATAACTCAAGGGTCCACAGGCAACGAGCGGAATTAGTCTACACGTTTTATTGATAGTCTCCAATAGTTTTACCTGTCCCATCTCTGAGGTAGCTGGAAGAGTGCTTTAGCATATGTGCACATCTGAAAACCTGCATAGATTGCACAGTACACAACACAATCACATTTGCTCATCGGCACAGGAAGAGCCTTTTGCCCTGTCACACTTTTAGACCAATATATCAGCTTGCCATGATAAAGCATGTACACTGATCAGTGAAGTCTCAGTGTTAGAAGGTTATGCCCTTAATGGACAGCCAATTGGTTAGGCGTCTTTTTTTTTAACCTCACCTGGCAGACTTATGTTAAGATGGTGGCTTTCAATTCAATTATATTAATACAGCACTTTACAGGCATCGACAAGGAGCACCCAAGGGCAACAGGGGCAAGGAAAAACTTCCTTGTGGTAGTTATTCAAGGAGGAAGATCCATGTTCAAGGAGCAACCCAACTACCAGAGGTCATGCAGGAAAAGTACAGTCCGTATTTACCATAAGTGATAGACCACAATTTGTCCATGGTTTTTGGCTGAGCATCATAATATTTCAAAAATGTTGACACCAGTAGAAGTGTTTATTTTAGCCAGTTTGCAGCATCAGGCTGAACCCTGATGGGTACAGTCATGAGCCTGAGAGACTAGCAGTCAAACAGGGCTAGCTGTGTGCTGTGGCAAATCTAGTCCCAGGGTGTGCTGACCGGAGCCTCTGGGGTGGGAGCAAAGGTTCCAGCTCCCCTATGTGTATATCAGCCCCTGCCTGACAGGGTAATGAAGAGAGGATGGAACCAGAGACGGCCCGGGAGAGGGCAGGAGGGTTGAGGTAGTGGGGGTGGTCGTTTAGGGCTGGCGCCAGGCGCGTGCTCCTGCAACCCTTTGCTCATGGGACCTCCCCACTGGCCATAAATCCAGTGCAGTCAGCCAGCATGAGCACCCCTCAAAATTTGTCTCGTTACAAATGAATGAGCGAAAAATAAACTCGGCTTTCATTCCCAAAGCTTTGCTTCAGTACAGCACCACTAATTTGTTGTTTTTTCATACTGGCCAGCAATTTGTCATGAGGGATAATCATAGCAGTGCTTTTCTAAACTGGGAATCAGAGAGGTGACTGAATGCTTTTCAGAGTATATCTGACCATGCGCTTTGCCAGGATGTGCTCCAGGAGGCCTTCCCAGTTTATGGAAATGGGAGCCCATTAGGAAGATTGGCACCCAGCTGCTTTGTGGGGATTGTTAAATGCTGGGAGAGTTTCCATGGAAATGCTATGGAATTTATGTTGTCTCAGATGACCCTTGTAAACACCCTGATCGGAATAGAATTTCTGATCCCAAAATTTTGATTGGAATGAAAGGGGTGGTTTATTCCGTTCCTGTTCCGATCGAACAGTCATGTTAACACTTGATCAGATCATCTCGCTCATCTTTCAACATGAACAAGCCGATATTTTGTAGAAATAAAGCCTCTGATAGCTATTTTACCGTCGCTGATCCACAACATTTTGCTCACACTTCAGACAAGTATGGGACCATGTAGGCGGGTGATATTGTATATCTGATACCAAGGTTTTCTGAGAACTGACACCAGTTTACTGTGCTCACCTCTCATCCAAAATTCACCTACTTCAGTGAGATGAATTACCATCCTTTGGTTACCTCCCAGCCAAACTGAAAAGATGTCTTTGATTACCATTTTGAGGTGATGTTAAAAACAGGTTAAATGTGTGCCTACGTCACATGACCTAACGTCTGGTCAGAATAGAATGTTGCTGCATGTAAACAGACAAGACAGAATTTTCAAACAGAATAGTTTAATCGGAATGGCAGAAAATCTATCCATGTAAACAGGGCTATTGTCAAATTCAGAAAAACAAATATGCTTTGTCATATACAGCAAATGCAGCCCTTACTAAATATATTCAGTTACAATTCCAGTATTTCAGTTTAATGCATTTTAGAATTCTGAGATTGTCTGTTTTGTTGTCATTAATCCTAGAGTTGTTTTTTTATTTGTAGTTGTATTTCTCTCTGACTGAAATGTACAGCAGTGATGCATTCACGTGTTTACTTTGGGTTTTGGGGTGAAAAAGGGGTTAGAAGAGGAGTGAAGAATTATGGCATGAGTTGAGGAAGCATGATTTCAGAATAAAAATATTTGAAAAGTAAAGGTCTTGTGTTGAACAAAACCAACAGCAGTATCGGATTTAATTACACCTCCAAACTTAAATGCTATTCCTCTCCACTTTTCTCCTTCACTCAGGTCAGGACGGGACTCAATGACACTGACCCCCCAGCACCTGGGCTAGAGGATCTTTTCTACAAATATGGTGAGTCAACGGCCTTGTCTGATGCTGTCATTCTGTGGCCAGGTTTGATGATGTTATACTATTGCCATGCTGTGGTTGATATGGTCATACTTGAGACTCTCAGTCCTTGATAGTGAGAAATTTTAATGTGTTTAAGAAAACATTCAACTTAATACGTCAGTTGTACCGTTTCTGCTCATGGTTTGCATGAGAAGTTCAAGTTAGTTCTTTTTTATCTATTCCTATTTATTTTACTTGTTACTAACAAAAGAGCCGACTCAGTCGTTTCCTTAGAGAAACTTCTACATTTTCCAACAGAACCACACAGAAAAGGTGCAGCATTCAGCCAAGTAGCCTATACAGAGATTACAATAAAACAGACCCTTTCACATCAGTAAAGTTCTGTGCTGAGCGTTCTCTGTGGTCTGGCTGTGAGCCTCTGATAGCAGTCTCTACTGTGATTATTTGGCTTTGGGAGACTGGAACTGATATCCGCTGCTGGTCCTGGTATCTTAACACAGGTGTGGACCTAGAGGTGTGGGCCCATGAGCACAGCTATGAAAGGCTCTGGCCTGTTTACAACTACACGGTGAGCTCCACTTCAACCAGTCACAGGGCATCCATTTAGCCGGGGGCAGTCACATGACAATTGAGTTTAAAAGCATGTATGTGGACATGTTGGAACAATGGTAGTGATAACATCACCAGCTGACAATCAGTTGACTATGGATTGATGTTTTTTTTAGAAACATCTGCTGAATATCAGCTTATTAACGCTGGTTCTACATGCTTGTATGTTGAATTCAGCCTTCTTCAGATCAAGGCTAGTTGGAGTCAAAGAACATAGAATGGTGCCACAGCAGCTAGCACAGCTCTGCATCTAGATGCAGCCATTTCTGAGTAGCTTTCACGTATTTCTTAATGGTGAAGATTAGTACTTAAAGATTAGTTATGTGAATGTTTAAAGAAGCACTTTGATGGCACCTGTTGGGATATTGCCTTTGGTGATACCAGTCTGCTGAAACCTCTCTGCTGAAGCCTAACATAATCATTACGTGCAGGACGTTTGTCAGTCTGCCAGCTGAGCAAGTGGTAACGTCTCTGCCAGCTTCTTTAGCTTGGCCTTCACGCACGCCTGTAGCCTGCTCCGTCCTCTCTGCTGCCACGAGCTCTGGTCCCAAGCTGTTGAGGACACCTTGTGATGTGGATGCTGTGCGCGTGCCTGTGACTCGCCACACCCTGGTCACTATGTGTCTGATTTGTTATGGTGGGTCCAGTGTGGTCACTTGGCCCCTACTATTGAATGTCATATGCCACGTCTTCACTCACTGTGTCTGAGTTATTGTGGTAAGGCCAGTGTGACCATTCAGCCTTCTCTGTGACTGGGCATCTAGCGCATGCCTATGGCTCGCTGCGACCTCTCATTAAGTGTCTGTAATGCTGTGATGATGTCAGTATGGACACTTGACGTCCTCTATGGTTGGATGAGATGTGCCCGCCTATGGCTTGTCCCTCTGGCTATCTGGGTGTCCAGAGAAACTAGCGCATGTGCTCTTAATGCCCGATTACGGTTTCAGCAGAATGGTATCACCAAAGGCGTTATCCCAACCCGTGACGTCCCATGTTCTCCCTCAGAGAACGGAAGTTATTTGCCATAACTGTACATTTTGTGGATGTTAAAGGACAGGGGTCTTTAGAACTATGTCCTGTGTTAATGCAGGTGATGTGAGCTGTAGGTTGTGTGCTGATCATGGTTTGTATGCAATGTTTTGTAACCACCACAGGTATTTAATGGAAGTGAAAATGAGCCGTATGTGAATCCCAAAGCACCTGTGCACATCATCACTGGATCAGCGGTGAGTAACTGTCAGAGACCTTTCTCTCTCAACTACTCACTGAGGACTGCACAAGCTTCAGTCCTCAAGCTGAGAGAAGCCAGTCTGCCAGTCAATCAGTCAACTGAGGACCAATTTAAGGGTTAACCAAAACAAACTAAATGTTCAAATAAACAAATCAGTCTGTTGAATGTCTGTCAGTGGCTGAAACTCCAGTCAATCATCATGTCATCAAATATAATTATTTGTTATTTGCCTAGAACTCAAACAAGCCCTTGGGCCCTTGTCATAGACATTTCCCACTTGACTGTTTCTCCCAGATCCAAGAGGTTAAACTGTAAAAAAAATTAAACAGATGAGAAATAGTGATCACACAGCGCTACAAAGAACAGATAGCCCATAATTCTTTGCTTTGTGACTGTGCTCTTTGACTGTGAAAAGTGAGAGGCAAAAGAATCTCAGTACCAAAACTTGTGCTGTGCCACAAAGCCGGAGGCAAGGTTTTCAAATCACTCAATGCAAATTGAATCAGCTAAGCACTTCCCAATTTCTACTTTTCCAATTGGAATGATAGTGATAAATGATAAACTCAAATTCATGTGGATATTTAATACATATGTGTAAACATTTCAATCTGAAACACCTAACCTAGACCCTGCACTGACAAATGGCTTGAAAATGCACCCAAATCATTTTCATCTGGATTAAACAAAGAGCAAAAAAAAAAAAAACTTTGGCCGTGGACTTTGCCAAGGCTTCAGTGGAGTTAGTGACAGTGGGTTTGGAATATGCTTGCTCTTTCCAGGGATGCAGAGAGCAGACAGACCCTTTCATTCCTGACCCCAGGGCCTGGAGCGCCTTCCGAAGCACGGACTATGGCTACGCTCGAATGCAGGTGTTTAACTCCAGCCACCTTTATCTGGAGCAGGTATCTGATGACAAGGTGAGAACAATCTATCCACACCTATGCAGAGCTATGTGAGGAGCTGAGGCTGGCCTTGATGGATCTGTTTATATTTAAGAATGAGGACTCAGTGCTCATGTTAATTCCTGTGCAAGACTAGCAATGGTCTCAACACTTTCATGTGAGAGAGACATATGAAGACGTGCTAGCTGACATGCATATGTCTGGCACTGATTAAAAGCCTCTGACATAGGCCCCAGTGTCAGTGCAACCTATATAGAACGCTTAAAGACTGAAAGAGCTCAGATGTCTTGTCAGTGGTCTGAAGTTCATCATCAGATATTTACTGATATACACTGATATTTGTATGCACTAACAACAGTTAGCCTGCTAAGAACAAAGCATAAGTTCTCAGTCAGTTCAGTTTTAAAAGCACACTGTGACAGTTTAAACCACTGCTATCATGAATGAGCTGAGGTTGATGGTCTTGAGGCTGCAGATGGCTTGAGTACTGATTATTCCTGTTTCTCTCTTCAGTATGGGAAGGTCATAGACAGCATGTGGCTGGTGAAGGACAAACACGGTCCTGAGGCGTGGCTCTGAGGAAGAGTCTTCAGGAAGACCACAAGAAAAGGCTGCTGACCAATCAAAATCTCTCAGCAAATGCACTATTTAACCTAATCAGGGGTGAACTGCACTTTAGTCGGTGTAAGGCCAGCAAGAGACAATTTGAAAAACAGCGCTGCACATGTAACACAATTCAAAGGCAAACGATGCAAACAAATGCTCTCACTTTTTGGATTGATCAGATGCACATGTTGTTAATTTGAGGTGTGAAAGGGCCTGAAATCTGGTCTGATTTGGGAGCTCATCTAGCGAGACGTGCACTGTTTACTTCTCCCTCCAAAAGGAAACCGCCGCTTCCCAGATCAGGAGGGAAAAAATGAGTCCATTAAACAGAATGACAGTTGCATAAGAGCAAAGGAATGGATCTTAAAGTGCAGATAGCAAATACTCTTTGGCCCGTCTTAGATGTGTCAAGACAAGTGATCAGAAAAAATACTTTTCCTTTCCCTTTTTCTATTAACAGTAAGATGTTTTGTTGTTGAGGGCAGTGGGCGTGCGCCACATATATAATTTTCTTGTGTGTTACTGGTACGCTGTCGTCTCTCCAGGCCCGTACCAGTGTTTATACTTCTGTGGAAAGTGTACGACTTTTATCTGAAATCCGTTCTTAATCTCCATCTTTTAAGATGCTTTTGTCAAACACACTCTCTGCTATAATTTACACAGTGGCTTTGATGTCGACAATAGATGTTAATAAATCTTTTTTTTCCAATTCCTAGTGCCTGGCTGTGTCTGTGTATGCTGAACCACCTGGTCTAGATTTCTCCAAACAGTGCATTCTTTCAGGTGACTGATTGCTAGTTCCAAAAGTGGCTGTAAAGTAGTCCTCATAGCAGAGCGACAATGTCATATCAACAAGTTCAGAGCCTGTCTATTAACTGAGAAGGAAACACCAATCTCTCCCTTTTCTTTCCAATGAGACACCCATTTAGTTGTTGGCAGCTTTTAGTAGTCTGCCTTTCTCACAAGTGCAATCTTGACCTGACCAAAAAACATTTTAGATGAGGCGGCGACAGGGGCACCCAGACTGTTTGGAAGAAAAAGACGCACCACGCTGAAGCCGAGTTATATAACGTAATGCATGCCTGCAGCCGCCACTGAGACGTGCTGGCCCAGGTCTTTAATGCCCTTCACAGAGGCATCTCCCACATGTCTGGCTGTAAGTCATGTTGACCACCATGCCATTAATGCCTAATAACCGCACACTGCCACTCGGGACTGCGGCATGGCAATGGCCCAGCCCCACTGCTGGGCCAATCAGATGGCTCAAAACTCTTCCACACTTTTTTTTCCCCCTCAGGAACACCTATGGTTCTGGAAATAAAGATCCATAGCATGTCGGTGTGTTGCCATGGAAAACAAAGCATATATATTTAACTCGTAAAGTACAACTACATTCCCTGTAGCATTTCTAAAATAAGCCTAGTTTGACTCTAGAATATCGCCAGCTGAATAAATGTGGTATAGAATGTACACATTCTACAGCGCCCATCTAAAGCTCAGTTTATAGACATTTGAGCCAGCCAAATAAATAACTTTGAAGAGCATTTAAATTTGACTGCTTAAAAGAACGGAAAGCAGTTATGCAACATTCATCGGGTGTTAGATTAGGGATATATAAAAAAGGGGACATTGTGACTGTTCTGGGTCATATATTAAAATGATCGCTGTGGCTGCTCTCCATTGCTGTCATCTGGAATGTGATCTGACATGCTCATAAAGTCCACTTTAAATTTGCTGCACTTCTGACTGGATTTACCGACTGTCTGATGGATCTATTGACTGTGTCATATGCTGGTATTACAGGTACTACTGATTCGATTCCATGCTGCTCTAAGACTGCTGAGTTTTAAACATCATTTTCATGGCTTTATTAGGTCAGGAGTGTTCAAAGCAGAAAGGAAATGAATGCTGGGAAATGGTGGACCTGAGAAATGACCTGGGACAAGGTCGTCATGGGCACTTGGAGCCAAACATGAAATTGGTAAGGCGTTCAACATTCAGGAACCGAACCGCAAATGACTGCACATCAAATGACTATTCCACCACCCCCAGCACAAACGGCTTCACTCCAAAATGACAATGAGACCTAAGGAGAAAGGTGGTGGCCAGAGCAGAAAAATCCAAAGGGAGATGTAGAGGAAGGCTGTTCATGCTTCATTGCCGAATACAGGAATGCGTCCCACACAGATCTGTGTCTCACTGAACAACAGCCCTGTACCCTGTTAGCACTGTTTATTGGTGACAGTTCAGTGGTTTAACTGTGAAAACACACACACACAAACGTGCACTCACATAAGATACAATCGAGCAAGACAGAAACTGGGTTTTATGTAATAGTTCTGAGTACATCCTGTTCTGTGTGTAAACCTTCCTTCATTCCAGGACATTACAATTGCATGTCCCTCAGCTGGGGAGCCGAACTGGTCAAAAGAAACATGAAATACAAAATACAAAGTTAGAAGTTCATAAACACAGATATATACAAAGTTCTGAATGTTGCCCTTAGTAGTAGACAAGAGCAGGTAAATGGAACCTGCTCTTTTTTTTTTTTTTTTAGAAAGTGGTGGTCAATCAACTACTGGAAAACATAGTGTGTCAAAGGCCATTTGTATCTGCTGTATTTGACTCCATGTGAATCCCTGCTTTAATGAACCCATTGATCTGCATCCAGGAAAGAAAAAAAATGTCTTTGGGACAGAATAACACATCACCCAGGATCACATGGTCTGAAACATGATCTTATTATGACTGTTGTCACAGCAAGAGCATAGGCAGCTTTGGTGAAGAACTGGTGGGAGAAAGGGAAGCCAGCCTGCAGAGTGAAGTGATTACTGCTGGGTCACTCTGTGCCCTTGTTGAAACAGATCTAGATTGAAATCAATCCCAGTCATTTGAGGACGTGGTACAGTCTCTTCATACAGTCCTCTCTGGAAGTGATGAGCTGTGTATCTTACGGCCTGCCCACACTACACACAATAACATCTGTAAAAAAACTATAACTACTTTTTAAATAAACTAGTTGTTTAATTTTTATTAATGTTATATACTAACATTAAAATGTTAGATGCATTAAAATGCATCTATGCATTATAGATGCATCCATATGAACTTTACTTTACTTAAAGCACACATTGACAGCTTATGATCCCACATGGAACATTATAGCAACTTATGAGCCCTTACAACAGTTGATCATCCAGGTGTGTGCACAGAGGAGTATTAGTAGTCATAATGTATTATAAGCCCCCTCAGCCAGCCTGTAGTTTATAACCAGTCATGAACACTCATAACACCCTTGGATTTATAAGGCATTATAAGCTAGATTTATAGTTATTTATAACTGTTGATATAATGCATCATGAAGCATTATGAGTGTAGTCATAATGCATTTTGAGTAATTATGATGCGCATTATAGTTTGTTATAAATGCGCTCATAATGCACTGTAGATATGGTCTTCATAGAAAGTGTTACCGAACTGACATCTCGCTTCATAATGATAATAAAAAATGACTAAATAATAGAAACACTGACAGCTAGAATCCAGTAAATTTGAAAGACATCACATTAAAAGTATGAATATTGGTCATTGGTCATAGTTACAAGTGCTGCATTGGGGACAGGCCTGCGGTTCAATAAAAATGAATGAAATGAATAGACTTAGTCTCTGTCTCTCTCTCTGAGTTTGTGTCTATGTTTACAGAGTTTTTTTTAGCCTTTAGAGGTCAAGGGAAAGTGCTGGCTGGGTTATCATGTCAGCGTGGGCAGACGGGTCCCCCTTTCTGCCCAGGAAGTGAGGAGAGGTCATCTGGCTGTTTGACTTGTCTCATATGCACAGACAGGAATGCAGATGGCACATTCCCCAAGCACAAAGCACAGGTCTGGAAGCCATTACCGGGCTTTTTCTGGAGGATATGATAGACGTGGCGTTGGGAGACTGGCCCATTCAACTGCCACTGAGCCTACCAGCTCAGATACCTCTAAGGCCTCTAAGGTCTGGGTCATACTGTGCTCGCAGATGTGAAAACCCTCTTCATCCATGAAGAATTCTTCTGGATTCTTCTCTCTTTTTTGTGTTGACCCCTGATATCTAGGCATCTAGACAGCTATACAACATATGCATAAATCTTCCAACTGGTTTTACATTTACATGTACATTTATGCATTTAGCAGACGCTAAACGACTTACAAAAAGAGGATTATTTGTGTGTGTTTGGGGCGGGGGGTTACATTGTAAGTTTGTTCCAGGTAGTTAGAGGTTTTAAGCCAAGAGGTACTCTTGGAAGAGCTGAGTCTTCAAGAATTAAGGGTGGAGAGGATATCTGTTGCTTTGGTAGCACTTGGAAGGTCATTCCATCAGCGTGGAACAACAGATGAGAATAATCTGGATTGACCTGTGTAAGGTGTTGGCAGTGCTAGACCACGTTCCTTGGAGGAACAGAGTGGCTGGGGGTAGCATATGGCTTTAACAGGGTATTAAGGTAGATCAGAGCAGATCCATCAATCACCCTGTAGGCCAACATTAGTGATTTCAATTTGATGCAGGCAACTAAGGGTAGCCATTGGAACTCAGTGAACAGAGGTGTGATGTGCTCTTTTTGGGTTTTGAGTGGCATTGACTAATAAGGCACTTACAAAGGCACTTGTTTGTTACCATATTGGGCATCCTTAACCCCTCAATCATATCAGACACATTTATTTTACTTTTAAGTAAGTTGTGAATAGGCATACTTCCTAGACAAAGTACGGGTCTGAAGAAAACTTAGCAACAGCAAAACTAGCAAAAATGTAGCCTTAAGCTGTAGCCTTAAGCTAACAGCAGTATCCAAGGAGTGCAGCTGCTGTTGCAACCAACCAGCAGCAGTCACAATCAATATTGAATTTTAGAACTAGCGGTTCTTAGAACTAGCGGAATTTGGTGATTGTAGGCTGTGACGACACCTTGTGGCCCAGACCTGCCCAGACCTTGTATACTAACTTAATTATTGCGCACACCTGTATCTGAGTGGGGTTAGAAAAGGAGTTCCCTTCTCTCTCTCATTAGACACTTTTCTTCGCTCTGTAGACACATTTTTGATTTTCCTTCCGACACTGGCACCTTTCTGTGTCTCACTCTTTATTAGGCCTACTTTATCTCACTCTCTTTCTTCTTCTTTAGTGTGTCTTTACATCTGAGCAGTAGCACTCTTGGATTGCATCCACATCACGGCACTTACACACACCCACGTTCCCTTAGACATTATTTAATCTCTATTATTTTTGGTATATTTTTTAAGAAATTACTTTGCTTTAATGTTGTTGTAATGAAGCAGATTTGATTCATTTTGGTGTGCATCCACAGATTGTTGGGGTGATTGGATTTACTACATTTGGTTGTGATTTGGTTCACATCAGAAGTTATTCAGATGGAATCATTACAAGCAACATCCTGAAATTTCAGTTCAATTCTATTTATACAGCACAATAGTATTGTCACATGGTGTTTTACAGCAAGGAACACCCAACAGCAACAAGGGCAAGGAAAAACTGCCTTGTGCTAGTATTGGACGAAACCTTGGGCAGATCCTTGGGTCAAGGGGCCAACCCAACTGCCAGGGGTCATGCAGAAACAGAGCACAACAGTGGTTGATCTAAAGTTCTGGCTGGACAGTGCAGTAGCAGCCAGGCATAGTGTAAAAGTCAAGGAGTGGGATCAATCATGGGGGTAACACTGGGAGGGTCCAGGTGAATTTTCAAGAGGAAAATTTGATTGACATATACCTTTGAAAAGGAGTACACAAGAAATCTAGCCTCCGACTTTATTTTCCATATCGGTTATTTCTAAAAGGCAGAAAAATGTTGCTCATGGAAAAGAGTCAATTTTTTAAAAAATGTTTTAATGTGTAAATGCACTTTTTGTAGTGGCGTTGGTATGGTAAGGTAATTACAATTCTGTAAGATCCTTGCATGGGTGTGCACCTTTCGACCTTTAGGGAAGAAAAGGCAGACCAGTCTAATAATCTTTCCAAAAGTTATATGTTTCTAGCAGCTCTCTGCTTGGACCCCTAAATGGCCAAGGAAAATCAATAGCTTTCAACACAGACATGCAGGATAAACACTAAGAATGCCTATCTCCTTACTCCTCATGATAGCTCTGTCTGTCAGCCACTCAGCTTGGACTTATTCCTGTGATGTAAATACCAGAAGGAGGAATTATACTCAACACATCTATTATATGGGGATGGAGGTCGAGGAGAGTCTCAGTGGTGGATCTGCACATGGTTTGTTTATGTCTCAGACAAGGCTGGGGCCTCACCACCACCACCCTCACCACCACCACCCTCCCCTCTTCCTCAGTTTCCAAAACATTCACTCCTGAGAGGGAAAATATTCCTCAAAACACACACATTGTGTGGGAGAGAGCGTGTGTGTGGTGTGGTGACAGCCAGTCCTTCCAGGATGTTATAAAGGTTTTTTAAAGTTCTCTGGCGGGACCCTGAGGTGCACAAGCGATTTCACCCCTCCTCGAGCAAGTTTGCCTTCTTGACCACAATGCCACCGCTCTGAAGAATGAGAAAGAGAGAGAGTCATTCTCTACAGCCCACTACAAAGAGCCCTATCCCCATACCAACCCACCACTTCTCTCCCTCCACATCTTGAGCTGTTGTTTCTGCAGTAGAGCTTCCCTTAATCACCGCATGTCTGCTTTGGCAGGCTCAGGAATGTGGCGACTGCATAGCGCTCTGGCATGAAGGCTTTGAACCCTCTAACCACCATGGTAAATCTGAAGCAAACACACAGTGGCACACACAGCGCTGGAGGCAGCACAGGCACCACCGCTGCTGCCGCTACCACCAGAGCAGCACTGCAGCGCACGGTAGCCCCAGGTCAGCAGATGTTTTTGGGGGACATGTGCAGACACAGGGCGGTGTAGGGATGGAAATGAGCAACACATTTTCATGCTCCACCATTCAGAGATGTAAAGGAAAGTGGATTAAGGGACCTTAATGAAAAGCAGCATATTATTCCGAGGAGTTTGCTGGTGCTAGATGCCCAAGGTCAGAATAACAGAATGTGAAAGTTAGCCTATAGTGCCTCATCAGGACACAGCTTGGAGGGGTTGTTGGGCCTGTAGAAGAACCATCTGTGTCTAAAACATTTGTAGAAAGCGTCCATTCAAACCTCAAGTGAATTCCCTTCAATACACTGTAAATGAGGTCTAGGAAATACCTCTGTTCCAAATTAGTGATTACTGTCAGACCCAGACAAACTCAGGTGTTCGTTTGTCAATCTCTCTGTCTATTTAGGCAAATATTGCATAGACATATATAAAGATCTGATGAAGTGTCTGTTCATTATTGTTATTGTTTGTTCTTTCCTGTCATCAGATACATATTGACATGCAGTTTAGGAGATTAAAACATACAAAATTTTGAAAATAGTGTGCGGATTATTTGTGCAAACATTCAGTTCAGAGAAAAGGACATCTTTGTTATATCATAGCCAGTGATCCATCTGAAGTTGCTGATGTTGGGCTGTGATCATGTAGCGCTATGAACAATACCATTATGGATCATTGGGATGCTACTTGTAATCAGATGACGGTTAGGTCTGACACACAAAAAATCTATCCTTTCCACCATGGCACTGAGCAAATACAAGTGGAATCTTCCTCCCTTCTTTCTCTCTCTCTCTCTCCCTCTCTGCCTAGTTCTGTCTCTTCTTTCTGCATTCTCTGGGTGAAGCCAGCATAGCCTCAACTGACTGGCAGCACACCCAAGGTGTAAGAGGGCGCTCATTGTGACGTCCACAGATTGGACAAACTGTCTCCTCATTTGTTTGGCAAACAAGGCAGGGGAGGAGATGCTTAAAAGCCACAATTCATCCTTGTTTGGTAGCACATCACGCAAACAAGCCTTTGGTGTTTTTTTCCCCCTTTTTGCCTATGTTGCTCTGTGGGAAAAACAGTCAAGACACGGGAGGGAAAGAATTTCCAACGTGAAATCATCTGAGGGCTGAAGCAGGGAACACCACAACTCCAACTCCAGACGTTCACATGTCTGCCTGGAACAACAGAGCTTGTGTGTGCAGTCTGGAACCCAAACAAACACTGAGTTGATTAGATCACGCTTTTTGAATATGGTTTAATAACTGATCTGATTCAGGACCCTGTGGCTGTGGAGCTATGCTGTGCTGACCATTACCAGGTTTTCCTCTTTCTAAATGTGTCTCAACTTATTTTAAAGCTCACCTCACCTCAGGCTCCATAGCAAATGACTCAGCAAGACATGCTGACTTCAGACTGCAACATCATCTGTCTCTGTCAATCTGTCTCTCTGACTCCACAGTGGCACTGGTGGCTGGCACAGTGGCGGGTGCTTTCAAAGCACAGAGTGTACGCACACTACCCTACACAATACCCAGCCTGTTTACTGTGCCTTCTTTTCATCCCACAAGGTCAGCTGGGACCAGCAAGCCAGGCAATTCTAGAGGCCTTCCTCTTGTCTGCCATAAGGTCCCTTCCAGTGCCTGGCATGCCTGACCACTCCAGACCCCCCAGATACACCCACAGCACAGAGAAGCCACTGACAACCCTCATCACCCACAGCCAAATATGCACTGAGAGAGGCTGTCTGTGCAGCTCCATATGCAGGGCAGGCACTGGAGGAGTGAGAGTGGGGGTTGAGGAACACTGCAGGTGGTCCACTGGACCCTCCTGGGTGTGGAGACGCAGGAGTTTGGGGTACAGTAGAGGGCAGTACAGGGGTCAGCTCTTGAAGGGAAGACACTGGATGAATTCCTGCCTGCCTACCTGGTAGACTGTCTGGCTGTGGTTGAAGTTGTGAGTGAAGTGAAGGCACCAGCAGTGAACAAGCTGGGTATTGTTCAGTGCACAGGGTGCCCCGTCAGAGCTCCTAACCCGCCTTCCCCCCAGTACACACACTCTACCACCACCATGCCAACTGCCAGTGCCACTTCAGAAACAGAGAGCAGGGCATTACAGCTGCCTTCCTGTCTGGCTGCCGGGTTGTCCCAGCCATCCAGGCTGACTCTGGGGAGATTTCAGGCCAAGTAGAGGCCTTCAGTTTGGGCTTGGAGGAGAGGAGGTTCCCCTGGAGAGGAGAGTTAGGAAACAAAGCCTCTCTGTTTGTGGCTCAGTCACACAGAAGGTGCTGGGTTTTAAGAGGCAGTAGCAGACGTGATAACTTGAGAATGTGTTTGGCTCTGCCACTCTGCCTCAGCATGTGTGTGAGTGTGTGACTCGGTGTGGGAGTGTGTGTGGCCATGACATAAAAGGAAGAGTTTAAGAGGACTGAGATGTGATAACTTGAGAATGTGTTTGGCTCTGCCTTTTTGTGTGTGTGTGTCTGTGTGCGTGTGTGTGTGTGTGTGTTTGTATGTGTGAGTGTGGTTGTGTGTCCATACATGGCATAGTACAAACGTGAGAGTGGGGTATTACATAAAAGAATGAGACATGATAATTGAGAATAAATTTGTCCTCCTGTATTGGAATGTGTGGCATGGTGTGTGTGTGTGTGTGTGTGTGTGTGTGTGTGTGTGTGTGTGTGTGTGTGTGTGTGTGTGTGCACAAGCATGCATGCATGCTGGGCATTAAGGAGGCATATGCGCTTGTGTTACTCCAGCACGTGCAGAGCACAAACTGCTCCCCTCCTCACAGGAAATCTGGTGGATGAAACCACAGCCCCTATGAAGCCCACCGGAGGAATCCACACCCCCTTGGCCATTAGCAGCTCAAGACCTCATAAAAATGGACTGCAGAATGATTAGTGCTTAAAAGGTGACAGATTTATAATGATGGGACACTTCCCTGCAAAGCTACAAAGAATCAAGGCTGCTACCCACCCCCCCCCCCCCCCAAAAAAAAAACAGATCCAGTACAAGTTGCAAAAGACTTCCTCTGCATGACCAGGGGACGGACAACTTGTTCGGAAACTGATATCTTCATAATCATCATCATCATCTTAATGTGAGGTGAAGCTGACTGTTAAGGGCCCCCTGTTCCATGTCTGTCAGCCCAGCCCAGTAAAGCTCATCAGAGCTGATCAGTGGAGTGCATTAAACTGCCATTCCAGAGGGGCGAGGGGCTGACTGAAGTAGTGGAGTTGCTCTGTGGAGGGAGTGAGGAGCTACCACACACATGCACACACACACACACACACACACACACAAACACACACTGTCTTTCATACAAATCCATACCCATACCAACATATACCAGGAAACATTTCTTCACACAAACACAGATGTACAAGTGTGCCAACACACACACATTCACACACACTTAAAGTAGTTCTAAATGCTTTGTTCTTTGTTCTGTTCCCTGGAGACTCCAGGGAACAGGGTAGCCTTTTGCGGTGAACACAAAGTGTAAATATATATATATATATATATATATATATATATATGTATGCTGGTTTGTGCTGGTTTGGAGCATAGACTCCAAGGATGCCCACAAATTTGAGGGAAATCAGAAACTCATGTTACGTTCAGCACACTGTTGTTACATAATGTGCTGCAGACCAAAACCAGTTGAATAACCACACAAATGCAACTTCTGGTAGCATACCATCAAAAACTGTTTTGTTTGTTTTTTTTTTCATGCGGCGTTTAAGTGTCCTATTGCTAATAACCTGGCAGTGATTAATGATCAAGAGCTGTCAGGGAGAGAAAGATTGCCTGTTGTCACAGTGTAGATGTGGCATAGTCATAAACATAGAGACCCTAGTGGCTCTGACAGTTGCTCCATCTCTAGGCAAGCAAAAAGTAGTGGCCCTTGTGGAAATTAAATGATATCTGCACTCTATTAAAAACAGATGCACATTTTTCTGCTTTTCTTTGTTTTTCATCCTTTATCCAAAAAAAGAAAAAAACTGAAGGGAAAAAAGCGAAAATTCATTTCTGGTACTCTTGCGGATTGGGCAAGGCACACAAAGGCCTCTTTTATTGCTGTGGAATGAGAATCCTGCATCTTATTTCAGATGTACCTGGATCCTCCCATCTTTCGTCCCCATTCCACCACCCTCTCAACTCCACCAGACACCACCACCTCCACTGCTGCCCCTCTGAGGACTCACATAGCACACAGCCATCCATCTCAGACCAGAACAAAAACACCAGACCCTCTTTTCATTAGCTCCTGCCTCTTGCACTCACACTGACAGGGAGGCCTGGTGGAGGGTCAGGGGAGGGGAGGGAGGCTGGCCCACCTTACCAGACTGCCATTTACTCTTTGCCATCAGTCAGTGGAGGTTGCCTCTCTAAGTTTCTAAGTTTGCTTTTGCAGGAGATGTTGCTTACTTCAGTCATTCCTCTCTTTGTACATTTGACTTATTCACAATTGCAAATGAGGCTTATTATTATTATCATTATAAGGCAACTAGCAATAATAAAAGAATGACTAATACAGATGAGAACACTGCTCAATTTGTCATCTTCATGGTTTCTGCTAACCTGATAGGGTCTAGGGTCTAGCACCAGCTGCTGTGTGGTAAGGATCAAGAACAAAGTAATAAATCCATGTGAGTGAGTAGACTGTTATAATTCTGTGTTATATACGATTGTCTCTCTGAGACTTCCAAAATGCCAGCGAGCAACACAGCGCCTCTTCTTCAGAGATGTGAAAGCTCAGACACAGAGGACTATAAACCAACCCAAAGTCACTGCCTGTGAGTCACTCTGTGGTTCCTAGCCATGGCTGCTTTAAACCGCACTCTTTTCCAGATAAAAACACTAATGGCGGAGACACAGACAGCCGAGTAGAGTGAAGCAGTGAAAATGGAGATGGAGGTGGAGGTGGAGGTGGGGACCACAGAAGCTCATGTGTGGTGACTGGAAAGCCTCAGGCGAGGGAAAGAGGGGAGCTCTGTTGTGAGTCTTGGTTGTGACCTGAGGAAATATTGTAGGCTGCCTTTATTATTATTATTATTGAAATTGTTTGTTTTAGACACAAAATTCATTTGTTTGCTCACTTTGCTAGGCTGGAACAAACACTTTTGAAAACATATAGTATTAATATTAGGAAGGCTATTACCTTAGTTACAAATTCAAATGCAACATCGAGGGATGTGGAAAAGATTCAATTCACATAGGCTATAATATGAAAATGTAGTTCTAAGAACTGCTGTGGTGCAGTTTATATAAGGCAGAGATCCTAGTTCTTTTGTAGTTTTTGCTTTGAGATAGAGACTAAAGGGCAATATGTAGACTATTAATAGCCACATTGAAAGTCCTAAATCTAACCTAGCTATTTTATAACACTTTCTATGAACTCAGTATTCATTAAGCAATATAAATGTATTCATTAATTATTCATAACTGTTTATACATTCTCATGACTGTAATCATAAGGCATTATAATGTTATCATATAAGGCTTACAACTTGAAGTGTCACAAAGCCATATAACCTTATTTGGTCCTCTCATTTCAGGGAAACCATTTTACTTATTGTCTGTAATGGTGCCTAATTGATTTTCATGAGTAGGCTAATTATGTGTCTATCTCAATTTACTTAGAGTATGCATTGAGTGCTTGTAACTTCATAATTTGGTATATTTTTGGCATGGACTTGGGCCTATGTTCAAATGTTTATGGCTTGAGAATGTTGTGAAACTCCACGGGCAAACTGTTCAATTCAATTCAATTCAGCTTTATTTATACAGCGCCTTTTACACTAGTATTGTCTCGGACATTCAGCAGGCTTATCTGATGGCACTCCAGTAAGCTCCAGCAATGCCAGGCTCAAAGGCAGACTACTTGAGGCTCTGGGCAACAAGGATGCCTGCAGGATGGCAGTAATTTTTCAAAGAACTCTCTTCAGGAGCCTAGTCTTTCATTGCGGTTTGGGACTTTCGTATCAGTGCTAAGATCATGCCGGAGTTATATAACCACTTTGTGCTTTTGAGGTGAGAGGAATATTTTTTTCCTGGAAATGAGACTCTGTGTGTGTGTGTGTGTGTGTGTGTGTGTGTGTGTGTGTGTGTGTGTTGGATGGTCATTTTTCAAACCACTTTTTTGAGTAAAACAATATGATCCAAAAACAATATGATCCAAAAAGTCCAGTTTCAGTAGAAAAACTATATAAAAATTATTTTTCATTACAAATAACGACAAACTGACGGCTACCAAAAATATACATCTTCATCCCAAAATCACTCATCCAGAAAATGAACTCCACATGACAGGACTTTTTCCACAGAGACTATGTATGGGCACATAAGTTTGTATGGCCATCAGAGCACTTTGGCAACCTGATTGCCTGTGTGAGTAGGTGTGGACATTGCCGGTGGCCTGAGACCATTGACCCAGGAAGTGATGAAGTCCACTGCTGGGTTTAACACACTGATGGAGAATGGTCTTCCTCTTGACCTCTGACCTTTGGGGTAGTGACCTCCTTTATTGCATGAAGGGTGGGAGAAAGGGTGAAGTCCTGACAGACCAAGCAACACGCTAAGTTCTCTCCTCTAGTTGAATCTTTGGTGGCTCTCTAATCCTACCTGATCAACAAGATCAAATTGTGCAGTATCAAGAATTCTGGGCATTGAAATGTCAGACATTGGCAGTGTTAGACACTTAATTCTGTAAATCAGTACAGTAGAGTTTGAAGCCATTAGATAAAGGATAAATAACTTCATGGTCTTACTTCAGGTAAAAAAATAAATCCTGGGAGCAATAACTTGTTAACTTTTTCACGTCTGACTTAAAACGGAACCTAAAGGAGAAATCCAGTGTGAATCAATCCATAGCCCTGTTGTTAGATGTTGTCAGAATGTGATAATTTGATACACCATGCACCAAACAGTGAATCAAAAACTAACACTAATTGAATGGGGCATAAAAACTCACTTTTGAGTTTGATTTTGCTATGCTTCATTCACTTAACATTAGTTAGTGGTTTGCTATTCAGTCCATTGTACCAGACTTTCTGGTTCTTCTTCCTACAGACAGCACTATGTGACCTCGAACAACAGGGCAATTGACATGATTCGCACAAGATTTCCCTGTTACATTTTTTTAAACGACAAACAACACTGAAAACACAATACTTACAAGAACAATAATCTATTATTGCAGTATGGTGCAACATTACTGAGTGCAACAACATATGAAGTCAGAGTGAATTGGTGCAGCATGTGTGGATGTGATGCCCCTTTCAGGTCCTGAAACCTGGACCCTCACCACACATGCATGTCCAAGAGGAACAAATAAGACACAGAGGGCCAAGGACAACACTGTCTGTCTCGACTGCCACTTATTTATTCTGAAGGACAGCTCAAAAACAAAACAAAATAAATCAAAGAAACCAAGAATCTATGATTCGAGATCTATGACTTGGCAGAACTGACATCCCAACTGCTGAAAGTAATTTAAGATTTCCCTGCCAGTTGAGTTTTGAAAGAGAGAGATATTTGAAGCAGCTCACACAATAAGATGGACAGATTAAATGCTTTTGAGCGTGCATGCTGCTCTTTCTTCCTGCTGGTTTATGGGGCACACATGAAAGACAAGTCGGTTGTTTTGAGAGACTACTGATTTCTCATGTGCAATATACTCAGACCATTCTCTACTCAATGCTTGATATGCTGTGGCGAAAATATCTTGGCCTTCTTTCACTGTTTTTGCTCAGGAGATGGACCAGATGCTTGAACTGCTGATCACTGTTGAACTCTAATATGCCAGATTTACTTGCGTAAACAGGACCCCTTTACTAAGCACTGGGCCAAACTCTTGTGTGTTGCAACTTGCTACAGAGACAAGGTCCTGTCTTGTTTCTGAATCAACAGGTCATAAATGAAGTATTCTGTTTTGGTGATGAAAAGACATTGCTGTTGTTACTCACTCCTTCTCTCTCTCTTTCTCTCTCTCACTCCCTCTCTCTATCTATCTCTCTGTCTGCATCTGGAGCCTATCACATAGTCCAACAGCATCACAACAGGACTGCCTTCTACAGAGAAAGCAGAACTCAAACATTCATCAAGCCCAGCTCACAGTAAATAGCTTTTCACAGGGAAAACTGTGGTCCAGTGTTACAGATAACTCCTGCCAATTCTGACCCATATCTGCATATATCTGCATGAAGATTTACAGACATTTCTTCAGAAAGTAACTTTGGCTATGAATGAATGAGGCATGGTCTCGACGTAATACACAGCATCTCTGTTTAGGCATTTCTGGGGAAGGTGTTGTCAGGTAATCCATGTTTCTATTCCAGAGGACTTCAAAAAGGATGAATAGGCACAGACATCTTAGTGCACCAGACCAGTGCAGTTCAAGTGGGTGGATAGGGAGATGCTGTTTTTGGGATTGGCAGTTATTTTTGAAAAGGTCCACGTCAGCAAAGGAAGTCAGCAAGAACCCAAAGGGGATGAGATCCCTCAGTCAAAGGCCCTTCTCCACCCATCAATCCCTCCTTCTCTCTCACTCTCTCACAGTTCTGCTTCTATATCCCTCCATGGAGTCAAGACAGCCAGCTGATCAGTGGCCAGTTTGGCCTGAGATCCTAGTGGTCAGAATGGGAAAGGTTCTAATTCAGTGTTCTGTCTCTCACACACCTTCCTTCTCTCTTTTAATCATCCTGAAATGTTTTCTGTCCTTCACTCTCTTTCTCTCTCTGACTTATTCTCTTTCTTTTCTCTCTTTCTCTACATGGCTTCAGCACTGGTGGACTTATAATCACGTCATTGTTGCATGGCCTTTTAAAACTATTTTTATGTATGCAGTGGGCATATAAAAATAATGATTTAAGTATGAAAATAATGATATAAGTAAGATGCCGTTTCAGTTCAGTTCAGTTTTTCAGGCCTTCTTTTCATGCCCAGTTTCATGTCATAGAATGCTGTAAATCTAAGCACACATTGTGTCTTTCTATGCTGATGGTGAAGAAAGAATGTAATAATGTAATAAATGTAATAATTAAATGTAATGTGATACACAGTAGTATTACAGTGCTCTGTATCTGTTAACATCATGAGAAGTCTCCTCAGTCCTCTTCATTAGTGGTTGATTTACATTCCTGCTGACACATAAATGACATTAGTGGAGTTTGTTATTGTAATAGTGTGGCCAGTTTGAATCATTTCCCCAGGCTATTAGAGCACTCTATCTCTGTCAGTGTCTGAGGAATGTGAGCCAAACGGCGGCACTTGAACCACCTTCAGAGAAGCTTTTTATCACTTGAATCAGCTCCCGCTTAGGAAAACATTTCCAAGGTTCCGGGACAGAAGCCCATTCTCAACTATCGGGTGGAAAAGGGTCAGTCAAGGTGTTGTGTCGGAAAATGTGTAAAGATGTAAGGGGCGAGGCAACAAGGGCCAGGGGATGTTTTTGGACAGTGGGGCTTTGGATTGTAATATTTTCCCAATGTGAAGATAGGAGAAGAGCTCAAGTCAGACCTGTGTTTGGTATTACTCTATTTCACAATGCTTTCTGTCTCAGACCATTTTAAAGACTTACTTGTCTCCGAGTGTGCATGTTAGCTTCATCTCTAAATATCTTCTCCTGTTATTCCCTGCCCCCATCCAAGGCCCCCGCCCAACTATAATGAGGTTCATGGGTGGAAGGAAGGGCAGCTGAGCTGAGATTCGGACTGCAGTGACCTGAGCCTCCACCCAGTGACACAGTCTCAGCACTACGTGATGGAGCAAGAGAAGATTGGGGCCTCAGATTTTGGCATATGTTTGGCATGATGTCACACGATTTGTGCCAATTCAGAGACAGTTATATTCCAGTATCTGTGCAGAAAACTAGTCAGGGACGGGGGTGATGGAGAGGGCTGAAGTCTGTCTAGCCTCTCCATCCACCCACCCTAAAGCCCCTCGAGACGCACTCCGCTTTGCCATCTCTCCAACAACAACAACAAAAAAATCAGTGCTCAGCACAGGCTTCCCAGCTGTTTGTTGCTGGATCATAACGCACGGCACCCCATGCATTATTTGTAGCAGATGTTGTCAGTAATTAGCCTCCCTCCAGAGAGCAGTTATCACATACAGGAACAGTACAGCTTCCTCTGAAACACACTCAGTACGTGCACTAAGACAAAATCAAATTTTTGCCTTAGTCCAGCTAAAATTTTACTTTTAAAATGCATCTATACACCTTAGTCTGGCTGAAATCAAACCAAACCGGCCTAATCATAATCGAGCTAAGACACCCAGATAATCTGTTTGGAAATGCATTTCATTCAAGCAATGGCTAAGATTGGACTGACACAGCCCCCTTGAATGACAAAGACACGATGAAGTCGGTAAACAACGACAGCTGCTGGCAACAACTGCTGGCTTGTGGACATGTACAGCATGTATCTCATGTGCAAAACAATGAAAAGTAAAGTATGTATGAAATGTACCTACAGTGCTGCAGCACTTGCCATCCCTTCACACATATTCCCATCAAATATCGCCATAGTCTTCAGACTTACATTGGAAGTTTGTGGTTTAGCACAACATCTTTGGAGCCATACACAGTAAAAGAATTAGCCACAGCTATGCTAGTGGAAACATGAACGGAAGTATATCGCCACCTACTGTCGCGGGGTCAAATGCACTTTAGTCAATAATTCGATTTTCTTGCCAAGCATGTATACTCAGATTACTCAGATCCTACAGTTAAATAAGCTTGTTTACTGCCGATAGCTTGATTTAGATATGCATGTACACATACTGACAGTGACATCTGCCGGTGCAATGCTGAGCTATTTCTGCTGGCATAAGGAGATTTGGATGAACGCTGGCCAACACCAATCCATAATGATTGACAGTCAAGGACTCATCTGAGAGCTCTAGTGAGATATGCACAGCCCATGATTAGGCTTACTTGGCCATGGAGAAATCCCAAGTCAGTTTCACTGATGTAAATATTGCCAAATAATTGGGTGAAATGGTGGTCAAATGATTGATTGGCACAGTGAAGGAAGTTTGGGTGCCTTAAAGTTGTATTATATTGAAATGTTACACAAGTATGAAGTGTGTGGTAACCATTGCAATTGTAAGTTTATTCAGACAAATTCGACTTTGACTCCAATAAACAAATAAACTTAGTAATCAAGGAAAGAAAACTTGGTAATCAAGAAAAGCAATGTTGCTTTTGAAATAAAAAAGGGGTTAGCCACTTTTTGTATTGTGTACAAATGTTGCAATTTGTGCACAAATATTATTTCCTTATAATCTTGAAACATTTGTAGAGAAACAAGCCATTCACTTTATCCATTCTCATTCTCATTCTCAAATTTTTATCCTAGTTAAAGTCAGTTCAAACACCATATCTGCAGTGTGTGTTGCTGTATTTACTGTGTGTGATTTAAAAGTCTAGTAGCATAGACATGTTGTGGCTGCCAAACTGAAAAGCACATGATTTACTGTCATAGCAGCAAAGCTAAACACTGGGATGCCCACAGCTTTCAAAGGCAGACAGTAAATCTGTGCAAGATGAATACTCTGCATTGTTTTGTCTCAAAAAAGTATGTCTGCCCCAGCCCTGTGCAAAACACAGAGCTCTGGCAGAAACTGTCACAGTGTCAGCAAAGCAAACACACTCGCTGATTTGCTGTCCTCCCCTGTGCGTAGCGTGCTCCAGGTGGTTAGCGGTAAGCGGCTTTTTACCAGAAGGGCCTGAGACACTAACGAAGCAGCGCTTTTGGATTGTTCTTCCGCCTGCAACACCAGCATACCCAAAAAAGGAAGAACAGGATGTTGTCACGTCGTTAAGGGAGACATGGTTAGCCAAACATTTTGGGGGATCGAGGTGAAGGGTGGATGGAGTAGGCGGGGAGGCTGGGGTGTAGGGAGAGTTAAGGAAAGGCGCAAGACGTTTGCAGACGGATGAGCCCTAGAGAGCTCTGGGAAAGATACATGCATTGAGAAGACCCAGCTGCTGAGTAAGTGAGTCACTAGGCCCCGGAGGAGGAGGAGGAGGAGGTATGCAATGCGGAGAGAGGAAACTAACTCCTCCTCACTCTCACACACACTCAGAACACACAGCAAGCACGGAACACAGCCTGCACATTTTTCTGCTCTGAATCAAGCACTTCTGTTACTTTTTGAACAACTGTTTTATTGTGTGAGTCTACTTTAACTGTGTGTGTATGTGTGTGTGTGTGTCTGTGTGTGTGTGTGTGTGTGTGTGTGTGTGTGTATCCTGCTTCTATCACAGATGTGACAGAGAGCACTACCTTCAGTTGTTTTTTTGTTTGCACAGACAATGACATTTTGTCAAAATTCTTAACATGACTTACAGGCATGCCAATAAACATCCCTCACAGGAGCGAACTGTTTTACAAAACACCAAAGGTGTCTGAGTGTAGACTAACAAACATAATACAGCAGAGAGATCGCCTGATCCAAATTTGTAGCCTACATTCTGAACTAGCTTTTAAGCAGCAGTGTTGAGTTTTAAAGTGAAGTTAACTGTGTGGCATTTAAAAGGCACTTGCATCCAAAGGGACACAGACATGACCTGACCTGAATTCAGAATTCAAGGTTCAGAATTCAAACCTGGGCTGACCAGTGGTGGTAATGCTCCCTCTCCTCAACCATGCCCAGCACAGTTATCATGTGTGATCCTCCAGATGCAATGTGTGTGATCACTGAGGAGGTGTGACAGAGGATCTGTCCGTGGAGGACCTACAGTATCAGGCAAGTAGGTTTTCCCTCTTGGGTTGCGAGAGTGAGAGGAAACAGGCTTTCTAAACACAGGCACTAGGGGGCATGACCAGGCCTTCTTGGCAGAGAGCAACCCAGACAGACAGGCAGGGAGGCTGGGAGGAGAGTCCAGTGAGGCTGAGGCATAGTGAATCACTCAGTGCAACCACACACACACACACGTACACACACATGCACATGCACAGACTCTCACCCCTCACTGCAAGCATGAAGCATGGACAACCTAATCAACAGAGACATTTTAGTCATTTGCCAAACACTACTAGATATCGTAGGCTGGGCAAAGGGATAAGAGCAATAGATGTTAATTATTTTTATCAGACAAGCAACAAAGCGTTTGGTTGACTAGAGTAAAAAGCAAAGTTTAAAAACTTTATTTTTAAAGTGTGGGACAATATTTTGGAATATTATGCTGCTCAGTTAAAACCATGGCCAAATTGTTGTCTATCATGGTAACTACTAATTGTATTCATCTATAATACATCTATAATATATGATTATTATTGTAAAATGTGATGAAGACATTAAAGGAACACGCCACCTTTTGGGGAAATATACTAATTTTTTAGTTTTACCTTCATACAGTTCATCCAGCCATTTTTCGTAGTTACAAAGTGTATTAAAACCTGACTCCTCTGTAGTTACTCCTCTGCAGTAAAATGAAACGTGGTGATTTCCTTGATTTTGGCGATATGACATGGAACTATACTCTCATTTTGGTGTAATAATTGTCGGGAATTTTGTAGAAGCAAGTAATATGTATGTGTATGTGTGCATACAGAAATAGGATAGAGCATGCAGCAGAGTGTTGTGCTGTAAAAAGAGAGTGTAAGTACCAGCAAGAGAGTTATGTGCATGCCAGTAGACTCCTCTCTGAAAACTGTGTTGAAACCATGTTTAGAGCACCATGTAAAAGGACAGAGACTGAGGTCTCGCGTAGGATTGGCTCTGTGCCAGCTACATTATCTACTAGCAGGAGTATTTAAGATAGATAGATGAGGTGCCAGACCCAGGTCAGAGTGGTTAGAATGGTTAAGGATTACCACTGTTATAACCATTCTGTTGGTGAACGCAATAAAGACTTGGTTGAACAAGACAAACTTCTCTGCTACTTTGGGTTTTTCCTGGAAACTTCTCCACATAATCAAGGTTATTTGCTATCATATCTGAAAATAGTCTCTTCGTGTCTCCAAGTCAAGTACTGCAAGCCACTGATCTCATGGTAGGTTGCAAAGTTCCTTGATTATTATGATTATTACAAAGTTAACTTTAAGCACTCAAAAGTACTTGGTTTTACTTATAGGGTTGTGGATGTGGCACTTTTACAAAAAGTATATATTTAGCAGGTTATTTGTATTTTAAGAGCTTCAGTACTTCCTCCACCACTGATGTAGTTGGAACCAATAGTGTGAAGTTAGCAATCAGGACAGATCCATGCAGTTCTCACCATACTCTAGCAGCCAATCACTGCAGATGCTGCTATCCAGAGCTCAATGACTCATAATAGTCAGGCCCTCTTTGTGATGCACTCCAAAACCAGAGACAAGACATCTTCTTGGTGGCCGGCTGCTGTTTGTACTCTGGGTCTAATTATTTAAAGACATTTGTTCAATGTTGTGCAACTCTGGGTGAACAAGGATTAAAATGCTTATCTATCCCTGAGGGAGAGAATGTGTGTGTGTGTTTGTGTAAGTTTCAGGAGGGGGTTGTCGTTGAGTAAAGTGAAATGAAATCTGTTTTCGAGCCATCCCTTTCTTATACTCTAAGTAGCCATCAAGTCAATGTAAATCCCCCATCACTCATAAAGTGGCTGCAAATTTGTACCCAAAATCCACTAGTGGCGCTCAGCTTTGCCATCAGGACTACAACTGACAATCCTTCCAGGAAGTCCACACAAGTGCCAAGGTAACTTTCTATCCATCATCTATTGGACATTAACAACAGTCAACCTTCACATATATAGTGCACTTTAATGCTCAGATAATGAGCAGAATCAATAACTGACTCACGCCATCTTGCCTTGTAAAAGTTCCATTGATGAATGTCATTCAGAGCATCTGCATCACCAGCTGTTATCAATCAAAACATGCTTGATTCCTTGTGTACCAAAGGGCAAACTGTCAAATGCTGTCATGGCAAAACATGCAAAAAAATGTGTTTATGAGTAAGTACATACCACCAGGCCTGAGTATGTCTCCAGAGACAGGCTCCAAAAAAGAAAGCGTCTGTTGAAATTTGTGGCTTATTTCTTCCTTATTTGGCTTTTTGCATCTCCGTCTGTCGTGGGTTTTTCACTGTGAAGGTAAACTGTATTAGTGAGAAACACTGTAAGACGTTAATTACATAACAGACTTGGCCAGGCTGGTATAGGCTGGCCCAATGGGCCCACTGACTCGCTGTGATCTGACATGAACTTTGAACCCTGGGATTTGTCAACAGTGTTCCAGGAGTGTGGAAAGCCAGGGTGAGAGCATTTTCAGCTGAAGCCACACCAAAGGAACAAGCCAGGGTTTGTCCCAGAGTAGACTAACAAGCTGATATTGTTTGCCTAGTCGAGCTGCTAAGCCCCAGAAATGCTAGCCACAGACAGAATTGGACAAGTGGTGTGAGGATGCAGGTGTTCAAAGATGACAGAGTGTATTAGTGTGAGTTGTGCTGTGTCTGTGATGATGTGTGAATGCGTGTGTTTGTTTGTGTGTGCTTGTTTAGTTGTTGAGTATTAGTGTGTTTATATACAAATATTTTGTAAGGGTTGATGCAGAATGTGTATGGTGGTGAGTATATACTGTATGTGTATGTATGTGAGTGTTTATGTGCATATTGTCTGTGCTTGTGTCTGCATGTGCATGTGTCTCTCTGAGTGTTTATGTGGGACTGTGCAAGTGTGTAATGAGTAGTGATAGTGGGTTACAGTGAGTATTTCTACTGAGCTCAACCAACAATGCTCGTGACAGTGAAATTTATGTCTCTGATGAACTCTCTGTGTGTGTCTAAATAAGACATAAGTCTAAGCTGAGATTCAAAGGAAACTGAGGCTGTTCTTAATTACATAATTACTGAGCAAAAGCTGATTTGGTTTAATCATTTGGCTCTTGGCAAGCATTTATTCATTCAAAGCTTTCTTTCATCCGTTCTGGGGAAAAGAAAGAAAAGAAAAAGGGCTTAGCTATTGTGTTGGTATGTCAATGACGACTATGTTAAGAATCAGATTAGCCAGTGTCTGTGATAATTAGGACGTTTTAACAACAGACATTTTGAGACAATTGCGTGTGTGTGTGTGTGTGTGTGTTTATGTCCACTATAAAAAAGAAAAGCAAAAGGCAATTTCACAAATGCTTTCCTCATGCACACTGTTCATAAGATTGCTGACGTTATAGCAGCTTGTAGCATCTGTCATCTGTAAACACTTATACATGGGCTGGATGAGGGTGGGAGATTGCCCGGGTGCTTGTTATAATTATTTTCTCCAAGGGGTGTGTACATTTATGTGTGTGTGTGTGTGTGTGTGTGTGTGTGTGTGTGTGTGTGTGTGTGTGTGTGTATGTGTACTTCCCATTTGCATTCCCAGTTCTCTTCTGCATCTGTTTCCCACACTCCACATCTGACACTCTGCAAATGTCAACTGAATTTTATTTGAACAATTCATGCTTTAAACATTCAGATACTAAATTAGCAATGAAACAGTAAATAAATTCTTGGACAGCAGATTTCACACTGGATTAATACTGATTATTTAAAATTAGTCAGCTAATATTCAATATATCAATAATATTTCACAATTCAGGCTGAAACTGGTCTTTATAATTCTAGAGCAACTTAATCCTCACATTTTAAACTGACACACCCACATCCACATCCAGACAAAAATGCACAAGCTCTCTCACACTCTCATCTGTCTGTCTCATCTGGAAGGCGGACAGGGGGAGAATAATCCAATGGTTTTGGTGAGCCGTTGTCTTCCTGTCTAAATGACAAGCAGAGACACAGGGGTTTTGCTTTGAGAGTTACACTCTATCTCCATAGCCCTCGAGTTCTCACCAGAATATCCACACAGGCCTGTGGTCCAGGCCCACACTAGGGAAGTGTGGCTTCACCTCAACCTCACACAGACCCAGTTCAGTTTTTGAACTTCCGTGCACACCAGATGTGGAGTCAGAGCCCAATGAGAGGTTTGATCGCTACATCTGGTTCCTGCCGTCGACCATCGATGGTCTGTGCTGTTTGCTGTCTTGTGATTTTGAGGCCTTGAGAACAATACAGTAAAGTATGAGCCCAGTCTTTGCACCTACTCACAGGGCTAGAGTGGAAAGATTTCAGGAACTAGTAGACTACTCATTTTGGTTCTAAAGAAAATAATGGTTGAGGGTAGGGGGGGAGATAGGCTTTTGACTGTCATCATCCCACAGGATGTAAAATAAATTCCAGGGATTTTTGTTTTGTGGTTTCCATCACATCAGAACTGGAACACAACATCAGAATGCAGTCAGTAAACAGATGCTGGGTTTGCATTTGATCCTATTATATTTATATCTAATCAAGAATAAAAATATGAAGAATTAAATTAAATTTCTGCAAAGGCAGCTCAAGTTTGTATACAACCATCAAGTGCATTTATAGAAAGAGAAGTTCTACATGTACATTTGTGTCTTTTCTTTCAGATCTCATGAGGGAAATTACTGACATGGTAATCACTGATCATCTCCCTGGCAGTGTTAAACTCGACCAAGCTGACTGACCTCTACCAGATGGTTCTATTGATGGGGCATTCATGAATGATCTTATGAATAATCTTTAGATTCCTCCCTTACATTTCCCAAACAGGCTGACAGTGTAAACATGCATGCCAGTCCTAACTGTCTGGTAGCTCTTTATATATATATAACTACTCACTATGAAGCATTTATTATACATGTTCTTAGTTAAGGCATGGTTCTTAAATTATTTCTCATCAGTTAATCATTTATAAACACATTTGTGAAGGTTTTGTTCTAAGAGCATACTATACAACTGTAAATTGTTGTTCAACACTATAAATGAAGTGATAAATAATAGTAAGTAATAGATAATTAAGTAATTTTGTAAGGAATGATGGCTGAGAAGGTGTGTTCTTATATGGAATTAATGAACGAGGTGGAGGAGAAGAAGTTCCATTATCGAAATGTGCTTTTGATAAGAATATAACAGGCTAATTGTGTATTGTAGGTGTCTTGCTGTGAAAAGACTTCAGAAAAAGTAGCCTATGTTATGTATAAGTTAATGCTTATTAACAATTGTTAAAAAAACAGAACTGTATTAGTTGTAGCCTAGTAGCAGCAGCAAGTGTGGTAGTAGTTGGAGGAGGAGTAGGCCTCGATAGTTAAAAATCATCCACATTAAAACCCAGTTGGCAGAATGCCCCCTCAGCTCAGTGAGTAAGCCTGCATGTGTGTACACTCTGTGTTCACTCCTTGATAAGTCAAGTATGATAAGCCCTGGAAAATATTTGGCTGCGGTAATTTACTTGAGGGCAGCCAGCCGAGTTCTCATAGTCCTACTGTGTGGATGATTACTGTGTGTGTGTGTGTGTGTGTTAGGTTATCCCACCTGGCTATTTCACAACTGCACTTCAGACTCTAAAATGCATTTTAATACAAGGAAAGTCACTCTGTAGGATTCCAAGAGAACAGCAAATGTTTGGCAAAGGAAAGCTTGGCAGTAACCACCCCCACTTCAGAATCTGTCACTAGACCAAGACCCTGTTTCCCAAAATCTCAGCGTTGTTGTTCTGTGTCCACTGAATAACGAGACTCTATCATGATACAACTGTGGTACAACTACATGATTGTCTATTAGATTGTCTATAATCTAGTTGTACCACATGTTTTCAGGAAACAGTTTAGATCATTTGCTCTGCCCTGACCAGGACAGGTTTTTCAAGCCGTTTTAATTATTTAACCAATATCTTGACAACACTGACACTTCAACTTTTCTGTTCACCTATTCTTGTCTATATTTATATCTTCTCTGAACTCAATGTACACAATGTGAAACCAAGTTAATTGCAAGTGGTGAAACCAATGTGTCATTTTAAATGGCATGCATGTATGAAAAGGTCTGGGAGTTGATGCCACAGAGTTGACATATCTGCAAAGCAGCAGCTTAAGCTTGTTAAGAAGTTAAGACTTTTCTTTACCTCTTGGTGGTTTGCATAAAAACCTGAGATTTAAATTTAATAGCACAACACACCAAATCATCTGAGTGGGACATGGAGGTTGAACACTGCTCACCGCTCGCTCCTCTCCAAGACCAAGACAGGCCACACAATCCACAAATCCACTGTATTGTCTCGCATCACTGTGCATCTACACACACTGTCACATGTTTGGAAACAATGATCAGAGAAAGGTGAAAATAAATGTATATGGAAGTTATGTTTCTTCTTTCACTTATAGAGAAAACGCTAATTAGACCTACATACTGTGAGTGTATGAACAGTGGAGCCCAATTTGGTATAAATATGAATAGCCTACGGCTTAACTGGACTACTTTGACATTTACACTTGCCAGGTGGCAAAACACAGGCCTGTGCATTCCAAAGCAACCTACTAATTGAATGTGAACAGTTATGATACAATGCATTGTTGACCCAAGCCTAGCATGAGAGAATGCCAGTCCTGTTTAAGGGTACTGGCAAATCACAAACTCATTTGAGTCCAGGATGAAGATCACAGGCTCATAGAACAGAGTAGTTAGCAGTGCTTTTTTTTTTTTTTCCAAATGTGTCTGTCATTGGCAGATACGTGTGTGCGTGCGTGTGTGTGTGTGTGTGTGTGTGTGTGTGTGTGTGTGTGTGTGTGTGTGTGTGTGTGTGTAGTTAAAGAATGACAGATGATTAATGACTTGTACCATAGGTCCTGATCCATAGGCTGACAGTGAATCACGATAATAGATTGTGAGTGTGTTTGTGTATGTGTGTGTGTGTGTGTATGCCTAAGACCTCACATTAATTTGTTGAATGTCCAGACAGACAGGAGAGAGGTTTTGTACCTTTCCCTCCAGGCTTCTGGACACATAGCTGTGGCACACCACAGGTATAGTCATTCTGAAACTATGTCTTCAGCCCATCCAGCTAATATGCAACAAGCCACGTGCAGACAAACACAGAGAGAAAGGGCACGGTGATACCTATGACCGCACACTGATAGGTTTAACACATGGGTATTTAAAAAGAAAATAGTTTTAAGAGTTCCTAGAAATGTTCTAGTCTTAAGTTGTTAAATATTGAAAAATTGGTCTTCATTTGTTGGTTTTCTTCAATAACACCATTCAGTGCAAATGTACAGTTCACTCACTTCTCTCACATGCACTCTGGTCTGGTGCCTATGCCAAGTCCATGATTTCCCCTTTATTGGGACACTTCGAAAACCATTATTCCACTTATCATCTGGTTGCACCTGACACGTATGGACAATTAGCAAGTGTTTAAAACATAAAAGAAATGTACGATTCAGGTGATATAAATTAGCATAATGTAGCCCTTACTCTAAATATTACTGTTATTATAACTGAAACAATGTGGCATGTGCAAGATCAGATTATATACATTATATATAAACAAGATTTACACTTAGTCTACTATCATAGCCAACAGCAAAGTGTCCAGACTGTGTCAGTTTAAGCCTCAATGAAATAAGTTGTTGACATAATGTCCTAAAAGAAAAAAAAAGGTGTTCTTTTGGAGGGAGAAAGAATGCACCTCAGCATCACTTGGACTACTCTAAGTTCCACAAGTTTGAAAGATGGTCTTTACAATTGCTTCAGTAGGCTATAAATCAAAAGGGCTCATTTCCAGAATCATTTTATTTCTGTTCACTTACATAAGATGGTGGATATGTGTGTGCTGTTCCTGTGAAAAGAATGAATAAAAACTGATCATGATCTCATGGGTGATTGGCCTTTAATGGCATCAACCCTTTGATGTGAATAGCATTGTGTTTGTGTGTGTGTGTGTGTGTGTGTGTGTGTGTATGCATGTGATCTGCTCCATGGCACTGGTTGAAAGTGACAGTTTATCTGTGTACATGACGTCACGTCTGTCTGGTTCAGTCCAAAAGCAGTCCGTACCTTTGGGTGGCAGGAAGCACCTCCTGAGCTCATGGAAAATATACCTCAGTCCCTCCATTTAGTTCATGCCAATGGCTCCTCTGTGTTTAGATATCCTCCCTGCTCCCACTGTCTAGTAGATACGCTGGGGAGATTTTACAATATATATACAATATGTATAAACTGGGTGCTTAAATCTTATCTAGGTTGAGTCGGAGAAAATAAAGGTGGCAGCAAGAAACTAAAGACTTTAATGTAATGTAATGTTTATACCTTGGCCTGTATGGCTCGTTAGTGATGTATTTTAAAGTGATGTATTTCATACAGAAGATTTTAATTGTAAAAAAACATTGTAAAACTTGTGAAAAGGATGGCATTTGACATGGCACTCAGATGCAAGGCTTCAAAGGAGGAATTCCACTGAAATCCCCTAAGGAATCCCCTATAGTTTTATTACCTACTTTGAACTTCTATCAACTGAGTACAGTCTGTCTCATAGAACCACAGACCTTGCGAAGTAGGCCAAATTAAATGTCAATCATTTGTGTAGAGCTTTTTTTTACTTTTATCACTGATTTTCACCAACCTGAGGCTTGTAAAATGTATGTCAGTATGTCAGTATTTTTCAATACACATATTTCCACATTGAAGCTCAGATAGTGTTTATCTGACGGGACGGCTGCCTCCAGATTACACAGTATTATTTGGATTCTCCACATATTTTGTATCAAACATGTAGCCCTGTGGACCAGACTCTTTTACTTCACTTTACTCTGTGCAAGGAGTCTGGTCACACTCGATAGCATAGCCTATGTTTACGGTAGGTAGGCACTTTTCCTACATGACCCCTGGCTGTTAGGTTAGCCCCTTGAGTTGTGGATCTGCCCAAGGTTTCTTCCTAGACTAAACCAGATATAATGTGAAAGTCAAGAAGTGAGGTCAATCATAGGGGTAACATTGGAAGGGTCCATTTTGACAGTGCCATTGTGAGGATGGGTCAGTCGCAAGGCTTCTAGGAAGGAGAGTTGGTCCTGACATGGGCGTCTAGGAAGGGCCTCTAGGAAGGAGAGTTGGTCCTGGCATGGGCATCTAGGAGGGGGCTATATGAAGGAGAGTCGGTCCTGGCATGGGCCTTCTGTGAAGTTGGTCGCTTTCAGTTCACTGTGCTACCTTATGGGTTGCATGGGGCACCAACCACCTTCCAGAAGCTAATGGACAGGGTCCTCAGGGGCACTGAGGGCTTTGCCGCTGCCTACTTGGATGACATCATCATCTATAGCTCTGACTGGGCGAAGCATTTGCAACACCTGCAGCATGTCCTCTCCTTGGTAAAGGAGGCGGGCCTGACTATCCATCCAGATGTGTTGGCCAAGGAGGAGACTGCCTACCTTGGCTAAGTGTTGGGCCGGGATGTCATCCGGCCTCAGGTGGGGAAGGTGGAGGACATTATGGACACAGAAGATCTGGACACAGAACGTCCAAACACCAAAAAGCAGGTATGGTCCTTTTCAGGTCTGGTGCGTTGGTACAGATGCTTTATCCCCAATTTCTCAGAGAAAGTAACTGTGCTGACAGAGCTAACCCGCAAAAGCCTGCCAAACAGGGTGGAGTGGACTGAGGAGTGTCAAACAGCTCTTCGTGTTAGGAGCCTGTGCTTCTCAGCCAGGACTTGACAAGTTGACAGTTCTGACCTGTGACTTACATAAGCCGCAAGCTTCTGCCAAGGGAATGCAATTACTCCACTGTGGAGAAAGAATGTCTGGCGATAAAGTAGGCATTGGACTCTTTTTAATACTATTTGTTGGGGTGCAAATTTGTATTTAAAATTGAAAACACATTGTCATTTTCATTCCTCATCTGTATAATCTTTATCTAGTATCAAAAAGTAAAATCATGCACACTGGCTGTTAAACTTAATTTAGTGGTTAAAACTTAATAATTACAATTCCGTAGTCAATTCACTCACTGGCATTCAAAACGCCCAATTTCTGTGTTTGGGGAAACAGACTGTTCCACTGGGGAGAAATAGAGGGGTTTCCCAGGTTCTTGGTAGGGTAGCCCATTGTGATGGGGGTGTTTTTTTAGTTTTGATTTGAAGATTTACATTACATTTACATTTAGGCATTTAGCAGACGCTTTTATCCAAAGCGAAGATAATTTCGGGGGTCCAATAAGTTGTTTTTGTGTATGTCAGTTACTTTATGTGTTTGTGTGTTATGTGTTTTCTCATTTCATTTATTATTTGAAAATAAGTTGTTTTTTAGTTAACTGATTATTTTTGCCAATGGGGCTATCCGGTCGGTGGGGCTACGGCTAGCTATGCTCTGTATTTGGCCCCAGATTCCAGTAAACTGACCTTTATGGATGTAAATTTCAGGTTATCAGAAACGGGTTTGCCAGGGTTTGTTTCAGTGGACTAGTTGGACATTCAACGTTTCTTGCTGGGTTCAGATGTCATGATGTCTGGAATGGAGAGGCTGCTGTCGGGGAGGGGAAACAGAATGTCCAGTTCTTGTTGAAAGGTAACATCCAGTTTAAATAGAAGTGATAGATATGAAAGTATTCCAGTAATCCTGTGTTTACGAACAGTATTCAGTGTGCCACCATGTTGGATCAATAGTTTCAGTGCATCTCTCGCTCCCTCCTCTCCGATATTTTTCAGTCCTAGTGAGTGTTCGGGCCACAGCATTTTGTTTTACCTGTAGATTGTTAATACAGCTATTGCTACACTCAGAGAACAAAGCATTACAATAGTCAAGCATAGGTGCATGTACAATTTTTTACTGCATCCTCAAAGAATAGGAACTTTCTAACCTAAGCGATATTTCAAAGGTGGGAAAAAGGATGTTTTAGAAATATTTTCCATGACTATTCAGAGAGAAGTCCTGGTCAATGATTACCCCAAGGTCTTTAACTCTTGTGTTACATGAGAGTGAAAATGCATATGTTTTGGTGGTGAGGTAAAATGTTATTCAGCTGTTTAGGGCCTATCATTATAACTTCAGTTCTATCAGAGTTTAAACATAAGAAATGATTAGTCATCCAGATCTTAATGTCTCGCAGGCAGGCATCAAGTTTAGTTAAAAGCGTACAGTCATTAGGCTTACTGGAGAGGTACAGTGAGGTATTGTCTGCATAGGAGTGGAAAGTAATCCCTTATTTTCTTATAACAGATCCCAAAGGTAGCATGTAGAGGGAGAATAACAGGAGCCCTAGAACTGAGCCTTGTGGTACACCATGGTTTACTTTGGTGTGGTATGATGATTCTAATGATTATAAGCATAATTCTGATGATTATAAGCATGTACAAACTGGTAGCAACCACAGAGGTACAATTTGAACCAAGGCTAATGCAGAATCTTTGATGATAATGTGTATTTGATCTGTGTTTTATCAAATTTTCTTATTCTTTTTCCTACAGACTCAGTGACCTCAAACAAGAGGGCTATGGACTGATTCACACTTTATTCCTCTTTTAACAGAAAATTTAAACAAAAAAATCTCCCCCACATATGACAGATATTTCACATTCTGCTCTAGCAGTTCTCAGTAAATTTCATGCTTTTAAACTAAATCCCTGTACTTTGGCAAATTATATATCTACCAGTTGTGCATCTCACATGTCTACCATTGTGCATAATTGTGTTGTTTATCATCTATCTATGTAGTGGGTCCGTCATATCAAGTAGGATCTCATTAAGTGTATGGTCAATATATTGTATGGACAGGACCAGTATGGTCAATGTTTTAAATCATTCATGGTAGGCCAGTTCCCACTCAGTGTTTGGACGTTCTTGTTTTATTCCAACTCTGCATGTCACTGTGCAACACTTTAAAAACAGTGGATCCTATTTTTATGTGAGGAGACTCTTCTGTATGTCTCCAAGTGTTTTTATTAGCCTGATGCCTGATGCCATTTTCACATTGTTTCACTCTGTACAAAGCATCTGAGACCTATCAGCTGGCATATATTTGCTCCATGGTGGGCAGACACTTTCTGCTTCAACCAGTCGCTACTGTTTGGTCATGACGTATGTGTCAGGCACAGACAGACGGAGGCAGATATATATATAACAAGGAGTATTTATTCCACAAACAAACAGAGTCTTAACAAAAGTCACATCCGCTACTTCTAGCGGAGGAGAGCAAAACTACTAAGCAAAATCAAACAAACAAGGTTAACTAAAGTCACGTCCATTACTCTAACGGAGGGAATGGAAAGTACAACGCTCAGAAGTTTACTAAGAAACAAACACACAGGAGAAAAGGTGGCGAACACAACAGTACAGATTAGACTACAAAAAACGACAGCGAATCACAATACCGATTGGGGAGTCTGAGGCTCACGGGGCGAATGACACAGGAAAACGCGGGGACGGAGGAAACACAACTGACACGTCGGAAGTCTGAGGGAACATAGACGAGGCCAGATACCAGGTGAGGCAGAGGGGAAGCTTAAGTAAGGTGGAGACCAGGTGACCCCAATTAAAACTCAGGTGAAGGTGATCGTGCATGAGGAAGTGAATGCAAACGGGGAGACGAGCTGTGAGTCTGTGGAGTTGAGTGAGGGGGCGTGGCCGTGACCAGGTCCGATGCAGACCTGACATCACCCTCCCTTCAGGGGCTGCTCCTGGAGTACGACGGCCCGGGCGCTGGACGTGCCACCTGGGACGACCCCGACCTCGGGGAGCGGGACGGTCCGGGTGCTCTGCGTGGAAGGTGGTGAGTAGGTTGGGATCTAGGATGTCTTCCCTCGGGACCCATGAGCGCTCCTCCGGATCGTACCCCTCCCAGTCCACTAAGTACTCCAGGCGACCTCTCCAATGCCTGGAGTCGAGGATGGAGTCGACCGCATAGGCCGGGCCGTCGTCCAACAGGAGCGGCAAAGGTGGCTCAGGCTGTACATCGGAAGCTGGGGAGAGAGGAGAAACATTGGGGAGAAACATCTGGGAGCGTGAGGAGCGGGGCCGAAGCGAAGGAGGCTTTAAGGTCCTGGAAGGCTTGTGCGGCGTCAGGGGGCCACTGGAGAGATTTGAGCTTGGAGCAGAGCAGGTTTGTGAGCGGGGCGACAAGCAGGCTGTAGTTCCTGATGAACCGGCGATAGAAATTTGCGAAGCCCAGCAGCCGCTGAAGCTCCTTCACAGTCGTGGGAGGTGGCCAGTATGTTACATGCTGGAGCGCACTGTTTGAATTCAAGGTTATCGCTTCAACGCTCCCTCTGTTCACTGATTGGCCTGTTCCAGCTCAGAGACGGTGCAAACCAAAGTTTACAGGGATTATCCTTATACTGTAGTTCAGTAAATTCAGTCAAAATTTTCTTCTCAATACGCTCTCCAGAGATTTCTTTATTTTCCATTTTTCTGACAATGTATTTTTTCTGCTCAGTGCTTCATTTTCTTTATTAATACTTTTGAAAAACATTTGCAAAATTGCATAAAATTTATTGCAAAAATAATGAGTGAAAATTTCAATAAGCTATAAAAATCTATACCTCGAGAGAGGTGCTGTATTTCAAAACATAAGTTTCTTCAGGAAGCTCACATATCCCCCAGACACAGCTTAAGCTTCTCAAATATTTTTATGACAGAAATACAACACCATTATTGCCCATAATATGGGCTTCATAATATTTTCCTGGGCTCAGACTATGGTGGGCCCCAAACATTAAAACAAAATTGAAATGTGTCTTTCCATTGAGTTTCTGTCAACTGTCATTTTTCTCAGCCAGATGGAGGACTAACGACTACTCAGAAATTGTGTGATTATTTATGCAAGGTCATTCTTGATATAATTCTCATCAGGGATCTTGTGTAATATTGCCAAAGCAATAGATGCTCTCATGTAAAATATCTTCAGATCAAGTATACATAAGTCAAGTACTACAACTGTGATCTGTTGATTGTGTTTCTATTTATTTTTTTCTCTACTGAACAATACCCTCTCCATATTTCTGATTTAATGTGGAGCTCTGTGTTTTTCAGCACAATAACTTTAAAACCTCTGTAGCTTCTGAGAAAACACAAGAAAACACACATTGCAGAGTACACACTGGGCAATTTAATGAGTTTTACAACTGAACAAATAAAAGATAGAGGAAAGACTGATAAAAACAAGAAGTACCCCGAGCATTATCCACACTGGACATTTTTGGACTTTTTCAGCATTATCCTCATTTTTCCCACGGCATTCCCCAAATGCTTGAAACATATGTACCTTGAGAAGCACATTAAATATGGTAGTGCGTATTTGCATTAGGAGTCTGAGCCAGCATTATATGGTTCTAATACAACACATATGGATAACCTGAATATCTGAGGCTGCTTTAAAAAACAACTGAATTACCTGGAATGACTGATGCAAACCTCAAAACAGTTGGCTTGGAGAAAAACAAAGCCTGTCATTTTCAGGAACTGTTTTGGATGGCTTGGTGATATTCTGAGAGAAAATGTCATGACACAAATTGAGGGCTTAGACTTATACATTTCTCCAACTTTACAATAGTTTAATTTTATGGTCTTTAACAATGCTATTTGTATGTTTCATAAACGTGAAAAAAATAAATTTGGAAAAAAGGCACATACACCTTTTTGACATTTTTCTTTCCACTGTGAAAAACAATGTGTCATGTAAAACACCCTTTCTCTTTGCCATCAGTTGTCCTTATGCCCTTTGGCACCAGTTGGTTCAATATCTTTTGTTTTCCTTAACTCTAAAATTGTTAAGATTAATTTATATCCCACAGATCAAAAGCATTCATTTGATATATAATTCTCAATTTTGATCTACATCCATATTCATCTCACAAATCGAGGTAGTCCTAAAGTAATATCTGCTAAAATCATGAAGTTAAATTATAAAGTGAAAAATTCAAGTCCCACAACATATCCCACATATATCAATTATATAAATCTGAATGAATATAATATAAATAAATATTAATAATTGGTGTGCAAATTCTCACAGTCTGAGAAAGAGAGAGATTTTATTAGTCTGTTCATACTCAAAAAGACAAGCAGACAAAGAAACATTAACACTCTTGTCCTAAGTAGAGTTTTGGTTCAGTTGCCCTATGAATATAGTTATTTATTTTTATTCTCTTAGAAAATCACCACCTCTTATTTTGCATCACCATACTTAACATTTAACTACTCATCTAATCATTTATGAATAGGGAAAACATGGAGGTGCTTGGTTGTGTAACTTCAGCCCTGTCTGGAACAAACTGCATTAGCCCTGAGCTACAGCTCACAGCAACAACGCACCCCAGATGGCTTGAGTACTCGCACTGAGACAACTGAAGTAGACATCAACTGGCCTGAGCCTAGGGAAGAAGATGGTAATTTGGTGGCGTGTTCCTTTAACTCGGGTAAAGAAGTCACACAGGTTTGAGAAGCCCAAAGGCAAAGCAGAGACATGTGCACAGTCACACATATAATAATTTATTGACAAGACAACAAGAACATGGGAGCAGAAAGTCCATCCCACAACAATATGAAGAAAGGTGAAGACAAAAACTGTACTCCCATCTTTAAAATGTCAAAACAGTGTGGCCTTTGCACACTCCTCACATTAGGAGTTTTTTATAGTGAAAAATGTTTTGAGGTCAAGTGCATGCCAAGTTTATAGGTTGCAGAGAGATTAGGCCTAGTAAACCTCTGAGTGGCCTGAGAACCGTCCAGTGAATGGATTCTAGAACTGTGGTGACGGAGGACCAGTCATGACTTCACTGCAGAACAAGTCTTAATTGATTTCAGTAGCGGTGCAAAGACATCCTAATCCCAATGGAATCTTGTTACGTAACTGAACTTCGCAAGAGTTTATTGAAATGCCACAAGATCCCTGTTATGAGACTTCCTCTTTTTCGAGCGCATAGATGGGTGGGCAAAGGACATTGGTGCGATAAAATGGGGGAGCAGGTTTACCGTGCGAAGCTTCTTGAGCTGGAAAAATCCAGCAGTAAAGACAGGGGAATTAACACACTTTAAAGTTGATTCTGCCCAAGCTGTGCACTGTACACAAACACAGGCTGTGGCTTGTTGCCACCACAGTTGGTGCCATTTGGGGAGAAACATGTGGAAGTTAATGATGGGAGAGCAGAGCTCAGAGCTCCATCCTATTTGTTCTCCTGTTTACCCTCAGTCAGCCAGACACTGAGAAGAGAACATTGTGTGGTTAAAACACATCAACACAAGCAAGCAGACAGATTAAATTAAGCAAACTTGATACACAGAAAGGATTGAAATATGTGCTGAATAACACTTTGGAAAAACTGACTGATGACAATTCACTTCACACAATTCACAATTCAATTAATTGACAATTAGCCATGGTAATTGATGATTAGACATCTCTTGTGTGTTATCATTTGTAGGGAGTTAACCGTATACATACTGTAATACGTACTGTGACATGAATGGCTCATATTTTAGCACACCGAAGTGAAGATTTAAACACCAGCATTATCCATTTATATATACACAGTAAAATGTGTAACAAAGACTTTCAGGGATTAAAAAGGTATAAAGTCATATTGCTGCTGCTCTTTTTAAAACCACCTCTGAAAGATTCTCCAGATCCTCTCTTAGAATACACTTTTTTAGCCTTTGGTAGGTCGTGTCAGACTCAGGAATCTTCCTCACTATGGGGTACTATGGGATCTCCTGTCAGAATCATTTGGCCAGTGTTGAGGTTTGAGAGATTGGGAATCCTAAGAAGGACACACATAAGATTAAAAGGACTCTTGGAAAGAAGCCTTCTTGTCCTAATCAGTTTGGAAAAAAATGCATTATCAAGGCTACAGAACAACACCCTGTAGAAATCTTTTTGCCAGAATTGCATAAGAAACATTCCCCAAAGGACTACCGGCCTCAGGAACCGAAAAAGAATTTAAAGAACATAAAACCTTTTTTTACTCATTGCTGGTAACAGTCTTAAGTAACATCTTTTTAATGAAAAATAAAAGCGCTGCTTGTCAACCAAGAATCTTAAAACCACCACAATTTTTTTCTTTGGTAGTTACATGTAAATTAACTGTAAACATATGCTCAGTTGCATTAAGAAGTGGATGTACACATATGATACATTATATGACCATTGTACACTGCACCATATGCCATCCAAAGGAAAACACATCTTTTGAAATACAGCACTTACGTGTTTGTCCCAATGATACATGTAAACACACATACATACGTGTGTTTATGTGTGTGTGTGTGTGTGTGTGTGTGTGTGTGTGTGTGTGTGAGAGAGAGAGAGAGACAATTCAATCCACTGGTCCGTAGCCAAGTGGTTCTTGACATTGACTTATTAGGAAATACTGAAATGGTAGAATTTCCTAAATATCAGAGGCACATATGAATGGACTTAATTTGAATTTCTATGATTCATTTTCATGCAGTTCACATTTGCATTTTTATCTCTCACTGGGTGGTGCTACACTACAAATGTCTGGTTATAGGCTTGTTGAGGGTTCGCTTGTTAGGACTCCTTGAGACCTACTGTGTGTGTGTGTGCTTGTGTGTCTGTACTACTTGTGTATGAGGACCTTTTGAAAAAACAATGAACAAACCCAAATGCAATTTCCCTTTATCCAGTCCATATTTTTATGGGAGCCAGAGGATGGAAAGTAGCTGAAACTCCATCTCTTTCTCTCACACACACACACACACACATATGTGCACACACACGCACATACACACACACACACAGACAAGCATCTATTAAATACTTGGGACAGTGGCTTGAAAACATGACGTGTCACAGAACGAAGTGATTTGGCTCCTGAGAACAATTCAAAACTTTCCTAATAGTCATTCTGGCGCGGACAGCAAGACTGTGAGCAAATGCTATAAAGAAGGACATACCTGTGTGATAACTCAGTGGCAGCAAGAGTTATTTATAACAGCCGAGAGATGTCTTTATTTTAATGATTCAAATTGAGGGTGATGTATGTGGCTCTGACTCGACTGCGAGGCATCCTGCTTCTGGGATGACATAGTGTGTCTGTGATGCTGACCATATCCCAGTGTCAATGGCCTGCCAGCTTAACACCTCACCAAAAGCCACATCCCAAGAGGGCCTTGTTAATCATGTCAAATGAGGGTGCTGATGATGGCCAGCAAAGAAACAAGCCAAATGAGATTTGAAGGTAAAATCTATGATACTATTTGCTACTTGATCCTGACCATCTTCTATGTCCTTTCAATGTGTGCAGTCCAGGCTTCTGTAAATGGAAACAAACATAGTAGCTTGTAGTGAGGCAGCTCCAGTGAATCAACACATAGCTCCTGAAGCACAGAGAAAAGGGGCCTAATGTGACTATTGGTTAAGGTCAAAACTTCCTCTGTTCTCACCAGACATGTAATCTCTGCCTTTCAGTGTAAATAATAGCATCATAACTGAAGATGTGCATTTGATGTGTTTTGCCATGTTTGGACTTTCCGTTGGAGTTTCCATTAAGAGATGGGAGCCTGGTTGGCCCAGCATGTTTTAGTTATACTGGATCATTCAAGGTCTACAGCAATAGCATACAAACCACCATGTGGTTTGATTGTTTTCAAGATGTTTGAAAGTACATTTACTCCCTTTCAACCCCCCCCCTCCTGCCTACACACCACCTTAATTGAAGTCTGCCATACTGTTTAGAATTTGTGGCGTTGTACACTGTGCAGCATATGTCAAGCTACTGAACATTCCAAGACCAACAGATATAGCCTATTTTTTTTCCAATGCACCCCTACAGTATCAAATGTTTGGTCTGGGAATTTTATAGTAAACAACTGTCAATATGCCTCTTGGGCATATCCATCAGCAAAGTTAAAACTGTTCTGTAGAAGTGGTTTCTAACACACACGCTCTCTCTCTCTCTCTCTCTCTCTCTCTCTCTCACACACACACACACACACACACACACATACACACATGTTCAGTGGCTACCACAAAGCAAAACCCTCTGCAGCAGTCATTACACTAAGTGATCTAACAGAAGGAAGCTGGTTGTCTACAGTGCTGGTCAAACAGAAAGGTATCCCACTAATGTTTCGCATAATCACATGGGTCAAATCCCAAGAAGTCCCCCCCCCCACACACACACAACACACCCCCTACACACACACACACCAAACCTGTAGTCTCCTAACCCCCATCCCTGATCGTTCCATTGTAAAATAACCCAAGGCCAATGGAAAATGTTCTTCAGCATCTCCACATGTGATTGCCATTCAGCTCACTGAAGACTCTAGGGAATTCTAAGCACATACTTTCAGTGTTCTGTGACGAAAGGGGATTGTGCAGCTCTCTCTCTCTCTCTCTCTCTCTCTCTCCCCTGTGCCCTGGAGGACATGGAGGAATACACTAGAAGGTCAGTATATTCTGACCATGATATCTGTATCAACGAAATCAACATGTCCATGGCTTGACTGTAAGTATATGTTTTGATCTGGATTTCATTCTTTCAGGCCCACAGCAGTATTTATGATTCCTTCAGGTCTCTTTAGCTGATTTTGTCTCCCTATTACACTTGTGTTTGGATAGAGTGTGATGGGGAGATGAGGCCTTGTAAACTGCTAAGGCCAGCAGTCAGAGCTCTGTCTGGCCAGCAGGACCCTCACATGTCCAGCAGTCTTGCCATGAACTAGAGAGCCATCCATATTGCAATGAACAAAATGTCTGTCCATATTGAAACATATGTTATGATTATGACTGGCTATCCAAACACCTGTGTGTCTGGGTGTCCTTTAGGCATTGGGCAGGGCCCATATGTGTGCTACTGACCCAGCTTAAGACATAGGTGAGGTGTACATCTGGTGGGCTCAGCAAGATGAAGAAGCCTGGGCAGAGCAAAGGGGAAGAGCCACCTCAAAGGACCAGCTGGAGAGTTATTGCAGTCTGCCAATGCATATGTGTGTCTGGAGGGCTTTGTCTGCAGCCTGCTTACCTTCAGTTGCTAAAAGAGGCAGAGACTCCCAGCTGTAGTGCCTTACTGTAGTGCCAACACAATGCCAAGGAGGATATGTTTTGTTTGTTTGTATGTCTGTCTGTCTGTGTACAAAATAACTTGTAAAGTGCTGCATGGATTTGGATGAAATTTCAGACAACATGGGTATTGGGACAAGGAACAGATGATTCAATTTTGGTGGTGATCCGGAACACCGTCTTGAATGTGTATAGGCCACTAATCAATTCTGATCTAGTAACAGTAATATACATAATTTGGCCATTAGAATCAGTACGCCATGCATAGCCAATAGATAGTATGAGCATGAAGTGATCATAAGGACTGCTGTGTCTACAAAGGTGTCATGCATAACAAGAGTATAAGTGTTCAGGTGCCTCCCCATCCATCTGTCTTCATCAGTGGCATTGTGGATCACATCTGCTTTCACTATCCTCTGTCTTACTTACCTGCTTTCACTTTACTAGCTGTGCTTCAGCTGTCTGCTCAGAGATGGAGAGAAAATACATGGGAGACATCCAGCATGATGCAGGTGAATGCTTGATGCCCTGGTCATTGGCTGTAGAGAAAGGGGAAGGGAGATTCTTCAAAAACAACTCAAGCTCTTAAAAAGATGATCATGTCTATTCATCAATCTCATGTCATATTCTAACACTCAATATAAACAAACAGAGGAAACACCAGTGGCATCCATGTGTAGGAGAACAGGCACTGAGGCAAGGTGGTTTTGCATCTAGCTGAGCACTGAAAAAAAGTTTTCACGTTTTCTCTGTCCTTAAATGGAAACTTCAAAAATCATCAGCAAAACATGCAGCAGGAGAAGCATTTGTTTAACTGATGTTGTTTACACATTAGAAAGAAGCTCAGCCGCAAACAGAGAGGCACTTGTAGATTGCTTTCATAAGAAAAGTGTTTGTACATGTGCAGATGTCAGAGACAACACCTCTGTGCACAGTAGTAAGACATGAGGATGTGGGGAGGGGTTAAAAAGAAAAGAAAAAATGAGAGAAAAAAATGAGCTACTGAGGCAGAAGTCTCGAGTTTAGAAACGTGCGCCTTTAAATCAACACAGCAAGAAGCAACTGGTGTGTTTTTTGCAGCGGGCAAAGTGCTGCTCTCCGTGTTATTCTGCTTATTGCTCATCCTGAGCACACATGTCTGCCATAGAAAACATCAGGGCCTCTCTCACTCCCTCGCTCTCTCCACTGCAATGGGTTGAAGTTTGCATTGCAATAAAAAGACTGAAAATTAAAATAATGAAAAAAGTATGATAGTAGGATAAAAAGTATGTCTCAACCACCAATTGGCCACATGCACCCTCAAATCACACCACTGCTGAAAAGACAGGATGTTGGTTTTAAAAAAATGGAGAGTAAACTTCATATGATATCCTTTAATGTCTTCTCAAGGTGCGGTGTTCTAACACATAAGTGATGAAGGTCTGCTTGGGCCACTGCCACCACCCCCCATACCTGACCACACATAAACTTTTGCTAAGGAAACAAATATTTCATCTCTTTGGTACATCCACCAGTGTGATGAATGGCCGCCTTGGGATCTATCAACTAGTTGACTCTGTATAACCGCAGAATAATTTCCTCAAGTAAGTAATAAGTTCCTCAAAATAGAAGGAAGCAAGTGCACTCACACATACACACACACACACACACACAGACATTTATAAACACACACACATGGGTTATACTATGATTAAAGCATACCAGTGGGGCTTACAGGATGAGCAGTCATCCCTTTCAGACTGTTTGACTATAGCTGTGAATTATCTACCAGCTCTTCTGCATTATCTGTAAGGCAGAAGAAACATGTATTTTCACACACACACACACACACGCACACAATTTCCTTTTTGCTCTCCGAGAGCAAGTGCAGCCCACATTCATGACAGTTCAGCAAAAATAGCTATCAATATATCTGGCAAAATATCTATTACACTATTTTCAAATCATATTTTGCACATATGCCTAATACATGTCTGAAGTATATTCCTTTATTTTAAAAAGAATATATAGGCCTATGAAATAAAAAACTGAAATTCAAGTATGTAGGCCTACTAGGCCTACTCATGTAACATTATACTCTGTAAAACTGTCTACGTAAATGTCGCAGACAAGATATGATTCTTATTTTGTAATTTATATGACCATTAGTTGTCTCTGAGATTCTTATTTTTACTAAGAACTAAGAAGCGAAGGAATAGCAGTCGTTTTAATAGCTTTGGCATCGACTTTGGAGTTAGACTTCTTACCTTAATTTCCTTCGTGATTGTAGTAATGCCAATGGCCATAGCTGCCATTTTTTCCAGGAGTTTTTTCTTTACAGAAACTCAAAATGTGATTATGTGAATAAACTAGACATACACTCACAAAGTCTGCAGTGTAGAACCAGGGTATGGTTTAATTACCAGGCTAGGGGTCCCCCTTAGTTGAGTTAAAGACTCTTTGCACTGTATATGACGTAGGCCTAAAGTGTGCTTTGTTAATCTTAATAGCCAGGGTACTTAATTTAATCTTTTTGCCGTGGTTGTTATGACCCAGCCCAGGGGTTTAGGGCATGAACAGAAGACACCATTTAAAGGATTCTTATCAAAATTTCTTCTGGAAGACGGCACCCCCTAGCCTGGCCATGCCTTCCACTTGATTTTCATCTCCCTACAGTGCTAGTCTGAATTTGATCCCTTTGAGCTTGTTGTCTCCGGAGGCATTTTAACCTGTCCAATCAGCAAACAGAGGGAGCCATTGTGAATGCAGAGCTAGAATGCTATCAGTCAAGATGTAGATGTCTGCTTTTGTCTTTAACAGTAATATTAAGATTGTTTGATATTTCATTTATGTTCATGATTCACACAATTCATAATTTTGGATTTAGAAACGTACATGGTTAAAAAACCTTGAATTTAGAGTCGCGGCACTAAATTAGGTACTGCCACTTTAACCACATTCATGAATAGATGGACCTGTCCTTAGTAGCCAGGAGTCTCACGGTTTTCTGACTGTGTCGTGCCATGTCCTGTCCTGGCAGCTTATAGATGTGCATGTGCACAAGTGAGATCATTTAAAACCTTTTATTATAATTCCAATTTAACTCATTTTGTTCATAATAGTCATAGTTTGTTAAAAATAAAATTTAAAAATATTATTTAAGCTGAAGATTTTTTTTTTTTTTTGGGTCATGGAGCACACGTCAGCCACAAGACTCCTCTTCTTTAGAATTGGTTAATGGAAAATACCCTACACAAGACAAGCAATGGGCTATTACTTTGTAACGTTTAAATTGAAGTTTACAGTGGAGTAAATCGCCTTGGAACTCAGACAATCACAATCAAGGAACCAAACAAGCAGTTTTAGAATTAAGCAATAAGCCACTCAAGTCCGTGGGTTTGTGCTAGATTTACAACAGCTAAGGGGTGTTGTTTGGCCCGACGCAAAGCAGAGTGACATTAAACCCCCCCTAGCTGTTCTAAATCCAGCACAAACCCATGGAATTGAGTGGCTTATTGCTTTTCTAAAACTGTTACAACAAATCTTTGATAAGATTTGATTGCATATAGCCACACGATATATATATATAAAGTGTATTGTAATAACCATTCTTCCACCAAAACATATAGTTCCTTTGGGCAACACTAAGTGCTACTGAACTGAAGTTCACTGTGGAGTAATATAGAGGAGGCAAATCTGTGTGTTTTGCACGATTTACAATGGCTTGAAACAATGAATCAGCCAATCACAATCAAGGAACCAAACAAGCAGTTTTAGAATAGACAACATGGAAATACTTTTTGTCTTTTCAATGACATTTTGCTGGACCTGGCCCAGACCTGACCCAGACTCTGTCTGAGCTGTCTACTGTCAAGGTAGGCCCTATTTGGTGTAGTAGCTCACATTCCTGTGTTCTAGACTCTGCTCAGAGAATCGTCTCACTCTGTGATAATGCTTAAGTCAACAGTTCCTTCATCCCTTTCCAGAGGAACGCTGGATGCTGAACTGTTTAGCAGATGAGAGGACTCACTTTTTTCCTCTCTTCTGTTTTTTTTTAGTGGAAAAGATGCTCATGTCAGCATTTTACATCTTCAGGTTAAGTTAGTTTGTGTTTTTGCAGCCTCGACTGCCGTTACTCTCCCTTTGTCTGTCTGTCTGCAGACTACAACATTAATAATGAATCTGGTCTCTGCTGGTATAACTAAGGTCATCCTGTGCAGTTCAGCCCCGGGCTCAAACTTGTGAGCAACATTGGACTGGTATTTGAGTGCACTAACCAGTCAAATGAAAAGCCCAGACTGCCAGTCAACTCACTAGCACATCGTTAAAGGAGAACTCTGGCACATCAACTTTCTGCTGTAAATACTTTCATTCAGTACAAAAATGGCAGAAATGTCCAGAAATGTGCAAGCTAGTCTGCTAATTTTGTAAGGACTACAAAACATAGCTAATGGGGCAGAAATTCTTTTGCCCTATTAGCTACGTTTTGCGATATTACCAGGCCAATTCACATACTTCTGAATAGATTTTCATTATTTTTTGAACTGAATGTGCACAGTCATTCACATGTACTGAATGTAGATAATCTAATAACATATTGAGGAACTAATTCTTTACCTTAACATGTAAAGTAGGCATCCTAAATGTAGGGTTTTCCAACAAACTATTATTTATTATGAGCAGGCCCTATAGCTGATGGGGGTCCCTATCCAAAGTATCATCCAGTTTTGATTTATTTTAACAAATGATGAAAAACCTTAAGAAATAATACTGACACATGTGCACTGTCAGGAATTCTTGTGCCATGTAAGCTAGACTGTCTTAATGACAAAGGCACCTATCATATCAATCAACCAATCAATATCACATCTAAAACATTACATTAACCAAATACTGTTCTAATGGAAGAAATAATTAGAAATTATTGGAGCCTCAGTCTGAATCATGTTTGATGATTAGTGAAGTAACCTATTACGATTGCCAGTGTGACCATAATGGCATTTTTTTTGGAGAGTTGACGCCAAACCTACGCCTTTGTTTGGGAGATGGTATTGGTACACTAATACTGCATTTCTTCCATTGCAGATGCTGAAATCCATCTTAAAGGGGTAGATAGAGTGGAATAAATAGATGGATGAATGGAGTATTGTACCTTGTTGATATTAAAATAGAGTATATTCAACTTTAATTTAATAAGGTTTTAATAAGCAATTTTACAAGCTGGGCTGGGTATTGAAATTGTCTTTTGGCACAATGGCAAAATTGAACTACAGTTGCTTTGTGCTATTTGACATCACATAGACTTTGCTCTAATTTTCCCATGTTTTAATGGCTATTTCTAAATTCAAGATGTTCATAGAGTGCACAAGCATACCTCGTGTTAGCTCTTTGGCCATGCACTTTAGCTGTCCTAATTTATCAAAGCCAAGGTAAAATGGTTTTCCATTCTATGTCTCCTTTAAAAATACCCTTTTCTACCAATATTATCACTTTGTGTGAAAACATGTAAACAGAAACACATTTAGTTTAATGCTCACCGAAGCCATGAGTATAGGGAACCTTCAGTTGTATTTATTGTAGCACTGAGCGTCCCCTGTGGAGGAATAATGTGACTTTAGTGGTTAGAACGCTTATCCAGATAGTATACCCATCACATGTGTTCTAGTACAATACCTGAGACTTCTTATGAGATAGGATTGGAGCCAGGGGTGTTAAATCACACCTCTCTTAACAAACACTACCACTTACAGAAGAGTAGCTACTGGCTCTATCAACAAACCACAATTAAAGCCATGTCAGCCAAAAAGTTGTGTTACATAACAAGGCCGGAGATTAACGGTAACTAAAAAGTTATTTATACTATGGACCAGAGCCATTCGTTTTTTTCTCTAATGATGTTTGGAAAGTTCAGTCGACTTCCTCCATGTAGTGTATGCCTTGGCAGGACTCGTGGAATGATGGAGCAGCTTTCAACCCTGTTCTTATGTGACTGTGTCTAATGGTTGGATAAATTATGGTCTGCATAACAAACACCAATGCTCTCTGCTTCCACCTCAGGCTTCAGGTTTCTAATGAAGCCAACATGAGTTTTATCACTTAAAACAGGCCGGAAAGAAGATAAGATACTTGAAATAAGGAAAGAAAGAAACATGAAATTAAATCATTCAGATCAGTTTTGCAGTTTTGCAGTCTTATGGCTGAAGGAAAGAAGCTGATGATGGTAGAGAAAGAATATATCCAATATACAGTACCGGTATACTCAGTAAACAATAGGGATTCATGCACATTTGTAATACATATATTTTATTGAAAAGTAGAGGAAAAGTTGATTTTGTGTTAATAGAATGTTGCGGTGACACTTTAGATTAGGGTACATATATTCACCTTTAACTAGCGGCATATTAACATGCAAATTAGTAACATGCTAGCCATTTGTTAGCCATCACAAGTCACTTATTAATACCTTATTCTGAATGACCTTATTCTACCCATAATAGGTCATTAACTAAGAATTTCTCCATATAAACTCTTACTTACTGTTCATTCATAGTTAGTAAGTTAGTTGTTGTACATGAATTATGATCTTAATATGCTTTGGTTAGTATGGGAATTATAAGGCAGTAGTACAACAGGAAGAGTTATTCTCCCTCAAAAATATTTAGAAAAGATGGCCTATCCATAGGAACAAAACCCACAACTACAAGTGACTAATAGTGTCCAAATCAGACCTAATTACATCAGTTTGATTGAGAATAACTGTTCCTGTTGTACTACCACCTTATAAGCCCCTTCCTGAGCAAAGCTTATTGAGATCATAATTCATATACAACAACCAGCTTACTTACTATGAATAAGCAGTAATTTAGTTTACATTGGAGTTTATATTGGATAAATTCTAGTCAATTGTTTACTATGAGTGCAATAAGCTCATGTAGAATGATGTAATAATAAGTAACTTGTAATGACAAATTGCTAGTATGTTATTAACCTGCATGGTAATAAGATGCTAGTTAATGGTGAATATGTGTACCCTAATCTAAGGTGTCACCAATATTGCTAAAAAGATCAGCAGAAAAACTGAATGGTAATTGATTAAAGAACACATAGTACATAGCACAGTGCCCCTGTGGCTATGCTAAGCTAAGCTAAGCGACAGAATCAAGGGGGTCAAGTAAATGTAACTCCACAACACAGATTGGGATTATCTTATCCTATGTTATTCTATTTTCTGTTTCCAAATGTCAATCACTGAAAACAGAAGCAAGCCGAACCAATTAGAAGGCATCGTGTAAGATCATTCCAGAGGTTCACAGAGCTCCAGGAGTTGCTCTACTCCAGAGACTCTTCACCACCACAGCTGCCTCACAGCCAAAGCCACACTCACCAAAGGAATGATTTTACCACCTTCTTACTTTTATGAAGAATAAATAATCATCAGCAAAGGAATGTGTCAAGCCTCCATTTCTTCAGAAAAATATATAGAAGTTTGGTTGTGTGTTTAAAAAGGCCCACTTAAAACATGATATATGATATTCCAGAGACTGTGGCAGTTTAATAGATTTTGTTTACAAACACAATCCAGTTTTGTTATTAGGTTTATTACAGATAACTATTTCTGAAAGTCACAGTAAATAGTATAGTCAAATCACCATTGGTCAAATCTCAAGCACCATCAGTTAAAGTTAGAAACTTTTGCTTTTCTCACAACCCTTTTTCATGGATTATCCAGACTCGTGAATCAACCTGTGGACCTGTTGTTTCATGTCGTTAGCAAAACAGCAGCCAATGCTAAGTGATGAGGGCAAAGAAGTTTTCTTGTGCCCTCATCTGTTAGCATTAGCTACCAGTTCGCAAATTCAGTCTACATTGTACCAAATGCTGTCTTTCTTATACCTACCAACAGCACTCGGCAACCTCAAAGAACAGGGATATGGGCTGATTGACTCCAGATTTTTCATTTTATTGTTGACTGACTCTTGCTGTTCTATTAACTTATTAGAAATGTCTGATCAGTGACGCACTGTCTGGTGGACATATCACCACAGAGCTTGAGTTTCTACAGTACTGTACATCTCAGACATGCTGCACACCAGTTAAAAACATTAACTGCCTGTCGACTGTTTTTATGGCTCTCTAACTATATGGGTTATTGTGTTAACCATGTGGTCATGTAAAAGGACTTCAGATTGACCAGCCACATGTCTTAAATTGTCTAGAAATCTGTGCCATTTGCTTGCACAGACAAATACTCAAGGAGTACCATGATGGAATCAGAGTCCTACTAGGTCTATTAAACTGATCTGACCAAATATGGAGGTCGGGGCCTCAAAAGCATACAATATTTCTGTCTGAATACAAGAGTCTGTGTGTTATGTATTTGTGTTGATGAAAGTGTCTCTGCTCAGATATTCCAGAAAGGGCTTAAGGCTTCAACATGCTAAACACACAAACAAACACAGAAAGAGACTGAGAGAGAGAGAGAAAATTATGGTAGACTATACTGAAGTGTTTTGTCTGTTTTGTTATGTAAGCTGTGTGGATGATTATGTTCATGTGGGTAGGTGATTAGGATACTGTGGCTCCTTGGATGCCTGTGAAATGATAAACATGTGAGGAGGCAGCCTATTCCTTCTGCGCTGCACACACAGTGTTTGGGGAGGCCACAGGGGCAGTCAGAAGCTGGGGTGTTCTGCTGAGGCTGTGTTTCACCTTCTCAGATTCCAGCAGTCAACCACGCTGCAAACAACAGGCAGACCTGGTTGTAGTTATCCTGTCCATGTTCTGCTCAACACTAAGGAACGAGGTGGTGAAGCACATAAACACACACACGCGCGCGCGCACACACACACACACACACACACACACAAACACTCAAAAACAAGCAACATGTACTTAGACAAGCAGACTCAGTACTCACATGTAAAGATAACAGGCATGTACTGACACATGTTAAGATGCATATGCACGTGCTCTCTAACTCACACACACATGCATGCACTCACAAATCCTATCCTAGAAAAACAGATATATGTGTAGTGACTGGTGTGGTCTGAGAACATAGATACCCTTCACAGGACAGAGCCATCCATTTCCTACAGCATTTAAGGTTGCCCATTGCTCAAACACATTTAGCAGAAATTGCTCTTTTGACATTTCTGTCAGGATGTAGTGTAATTTATCTTGCCTAATAATAACAAAGACAAGGGGGAGGAAAACGCAACAGAGTGGAAATAGAAAGGGACTGTTAAGGGAGAAGTACAGAATTCCTCTGGTGTATTGGTGAAAAGCCTCAGTCCCTATGGCTGTGGCCTGGTGCATGGCTGCACAGTAGCAGCAGCAGCAGTAGTAGGCCCCTGTCAGCCTCTCAAGCAAGCCCAGCCTGACCAAGCTGCCATGACAGGAAATGGGATTGCCTCCAGAGAGCTCCCATAAATCCTTCAGCTTCAGCAATGGGAGTTTAAAGATGTTTAATGAAAACACAACATTACATTTTTTTTTTTGATAAAAAAAAAATCGCTCTCACTCTTCTCACCCTCTCCATTCATTTTCCTTTGGCCTGTTTTTTTTTTCACTCAAAGAGAGGTTTTTTAAGTGTATACTTTAAGTGGTATTTATGGTGTTGGGGTCTTGGTGTGGGACCAGTAGGACACTGGGCCAAGAGTATGAGAGGCTCCTCTGCTCGATATGAGTAGGTAAACAGTGGCAAACAGTGGTTGTAGAAAAGAAGATGTGTCACTCATATGATTTGGTGTTGTTTTGTTATTCAGGTAACACCCTCTTGTTTACTTCCATGAGGGAAAATGTTTGTTTTTATATTGGAATAGATTGCAGTGCAATGTTTTGTGCAAAGTTTCATTTATTAAGAGTTCACAATTAAAAGAGCACTCCGGCACATTTCAGCATGGATCTTGTTGTGTGAGGGTTTCGGTATGAAAATGTACAAAATGGACCTACCAGGGCAGATTCTGTAAGTCAAAATAATTCAATTCAATTATATTTATGCAACGCCTTTTACAATAGTATTGTCTCATGGTTTTTTACAGCAAGGAGCACCCAAGTTAGTATGAAGAAACCATTGGGCAGATTCACAGTTCAATGGGCCAACCCAACTGCCAGGGATTATACAGGAAAAGTACAACAGTGATTATCAAGATCGACTACAATTTGTCCATGATTTTAGCTAAGCATCATAATAATTCCAAAATATTGCCCCATAATGTTATATGGTTGCCATATGTTAGGTGTTAAAGTCAAGGAGTATGGGTTGATCATGGGGGTAACATTGGGAGGGTCCATTGTGACAGTGCCATTGTAAGGAGGGGTCAATCTCAGGGCCTCTAGGAGGGAGAGTCGATCCTGGCATGGGCATCAAGGAAGGGCCTCTAGGAAGGAGAGTCGGTCCTGGCATGGGCCTCCCATGAAGTTGATCGCATTCCTCTCAGGAATTCCTCTCAGGTTGGAGTGGGTGACAGGAGTCAGTCAGTGGCTGCAGGGATGACACTCAATAAATGCTATTAGTAGGCTAGCTCACTTATTTCTGAACACTCATCATTTCTATACAGCGTGTGCAGAATTATTAGGCAAGTTGTATGTTTGAGGATTAATTTTATTATTGAACAACTATTATATTCTCAATCAACCCAAAAGACTCGGGAAAAGAAGCGGAATATTTTTGGAAGTTGGAGTGGGGCTTTTTTAGTTTTGGCTATCTTAGGAGGATATCTGTGTGTGCAGGTAACTATTGCTGTGCAGAATTATTAAAAACGAAATATATATCCATCTCACTTATTTATTTTTGCCAGGCAAACCAATATAACAACTCAAAATTTACAAATAAACATTTCTGACATTCAAAAAGAAAACAAAAACAAATCAGTGACCAATATAGCCACCTTTCTTTACAAGGACACTCAAAAGCCTTCCATCCATGGATTCTGTCAGCTTCTTGATCTGTTCACCATCAACATTGTGTGCAGCAGCAACCACAGCCTCCCAGACACTGTTCAGAAAGGTATACTGTTTTCCCTCCTTGTAGATCTCACGTTTCATGAGGGACACAGCTGCACATCAGCTGATATACTTAATTGGTAGTAGGCTTTCAAGCCTATACAGCTTGGAGTAGGACAACATACATAAAAAGGATGATGTGGTCAAAATGCTTATTTGCCTAATAATTCTGCACACAGTGTACTGAATGAAAGTTCATAAAGCCCTCAGGCAATAAGATCTAGGTTTAACATGCCAAGGTTTTCCTTTACAATGCTGTAGACAGCTGGCTGTTGAATATCACTGAAGCATCACACAGCAGTAATTTCACAATCAATCTTTGAATGGATGCAGCGTACTTTCCCAGATATAAGCCGCATCATGTATTAACCTCAGTTAACTGTTTGACCCCACCTGTGTATTTATCGCAATCGTGTCTTACCTTCAGTTTACTTAATATTGCTTAATGAATTAAAACGAGATCATTATTTCATGACAAAGTAAATTAAGAAAAGAAATGCACTCCCATAGCCCTCCCCATGTATTAACCTCATACATACATACATACATACTTACAACACAACAACAAAACTTAACTGCATACTTCTTGTCAAGATGTTGTATTGTTCCATCACATCACAATGGCTCCATGGCAATATCAACATCAAGAGACTTTAGATGCTCTGTCTAATTTCAGTTAACTAGTAAAAAGACACAGCATGCAAGCTTATTGTCTGGCTTGTCTTTATGGGGGCTTTATGTCTGCCTTTGAAGTCGAGGAACACTTTTCCTTGAAGTCTCTGTGTCATGCTCTGTCTCACTGAATGCCTAAGGGCCTATAAAGGGTTATTTTCCTCTGCCATGACGGAGGTATTTTGCCACTGACAGGAGACATTGTGTTACCCCCTGAATGGTGTTGTTGTTGCCTGTCAGCAGCTTGGTCTATCGTTGTCAGTTCTCCAAAGGATTATCAGTTGCTGGCTTGCTTGCTCCCAATTAGCATATCATGTTACTGCACTTGAAACCTCCTGAAGCTGCCAGTGAAGTGTGTGTGTGCGTGAGTGTGTGTGCACGCACTCATGTATATGTGTGTGCTCAGGTAGGCCTGGGGACATTCTTTGATGCTTATAGATTCCTTCTGTTTGAACTGCAAACATACCACATTCCCTAAATACTCCAAAATGCCAGTCAGGGACTGATCAAGCAAGTCATACTGACAGACATCCTGACAGCTTGTGCTTATCGAAACAAACCAAAGTTATCCAAAGAAATGGCATTGGTTTTTTTTTTTTTTTTTCAATGTCTGCTGTTTTTAATATTGTTCTAGGCTCATTGTATCAGGTCAAAGGTCACTGACAGGACAGAAAGGTCCTACTACTGTTGTGCTTACTGTAGTAACCAGTGTGACTGGATAACAAATCTTTGTGGTCAGATCAGCACAAACATGAGGACAGATCACTGTCATGATCAATGCCAACAAATTAGACAAAATGCTATTTGATGAGCGTTATTTTCTGTCAGACACATTATGTAGCATCATAACCTTAAAATACATATAATGTAATAACTAGTACCATAGAAATTACATTACTGTTTAGTTGTGGATGTGTTCAACAATAAAGTCCTTTAAATGTTGATTTAATCCGTTTACAGACTCAGCCAGCTCTGATCGGGTAATGCTCATTACATAGACCTAAAACATTACCTCATCAAGACATTGTCTCATTCTTGTCTCTCACTATCATTATCATTAAAAATACATCCTGTTCTACCGAAAACTTTACACTGAAACTAAATGACTTATGCAGATGGGACTTCCATTTGTGGAGACCTCAGACCCATTTCTCTTTTTTCTTTGAGTAACATGAGGAACCAAGAGGGGTTTGTTCAATGTCTTAAACACCCTCTCTGGCAAAGTGCACACTTTTAGTCAAATTACCTCTGTTACCATTTGCAGGGTTGACAAATGCACGTGCCTGAGCCTTAATCCGTGTGCTGATATATTCATAACTCCCACTGGCCACACAACATCTTCTGTTTGGCACTCCGATGTGGCTTTGAGTCTCTGGATGACAACAGGGTCTGGAAAAGATATCTGTACCCCCCATAACCCCCAACCTCCTTTGGTCAGTGCTTTAGTGTCCCTCTTTTGCCTTGACAAACTAACAGCCCACCTGTATTAGGCTCCCTGCTGGGAATAGCTACCAGTGGAGACAACTGTTTAGTCACAAGACTGACAAGCTTTTGAACATAGAATAAAACATAAGCTAATGGGAGGGTTAAGGTCAGATCCTCATCTGTTGTTGACACAGCAGTGGTTGGAGGGCAGAAAGAAGAGCAGACACTCATTGCCGTGGGCAGCTGCGATGAATGGGTTCTGTGTGATGACTTCCTGAGAGAGTGCCATCCACCAGCTCACCCAGCTCAAGCCCAGTGTGTTAGAGTCTGACTCCATGTGAGCTTCCATCCATCACACTCAGCTCCACTCTGCCATGCTCCTGACTGCCACGCCGCCACACATGTCTGCCAGGTGACTACAGGGCTCTCGCTCACTGTGGCCAAGACTCACACAGCCTGGCTATTGGCAAACAAACTGCTAAACTCCAGTCACTTTCATGACTTTAGTCAAAGTGCCACCCATCTCCAAGTGCATCCAAGTCACAGTGGCCTCCCTTCTGTCTTAGGCTCAAACTCATTTTGTACATTGCAGCATCTGTGCTGTGTTATGGCAGGACTCAGTTTTCAGTAGTGGTGTTGGCTGACATTTAAGAGGGAGAAATGAATGACTACTGGACTGTCACTGTCTCATGCAGATCTCTAGACGGGCCCTAGGAGGGAACACAAATACTGAACACCTGATGAAAAAGAAGGGCCATGTTGGTAATGTATTTTTGTATTGTCTTATATGGTCTTTCATGGTTCTAAGCTTGTGTAACAAAATTAAGTTAAGTGAAACCTTGCAAACATTTCAAAGCTTTTACAGACAATATGTGGTTGAAAACACATATGCATAGTGTGTGTCTTTGGCGAGCAGCTATGGACATCACTGGGCAAGTCAGATTTAGAAGTTGGGTTTATTTATAGCTATGCCACAGTGGATTCCTGATTATTTATTAGGCCTCAGCAGGTCTCAATTCAAAGCCCCTTTTTTGACATATGGGTCCAAAAAGGACATACCTCTGCCCTATTTTAAGGATGGAATCAATGGAAGTATACACATGGTGAGCCATGGATGGGTCATGTTTGCCTCAAAAAATGTAATGTTTGCCTGTAATGATCCCTTTTAGAAACCTGAAATATACAAGACAAAACAAATACACATGGTCTAAATGAACACTGAAGAGGTCTTGTATTTAAGTATGACCAAATATACTTTGATATGAAAACTAGAGGAAAGGTTAGGTGCTTGATCGGAGTATGTGAAACAGGGCCATTACTACCTACCTAAATGTCTGGGAGCACAGAAAATGAGAGTACATTATCACTGAACATCCATTTCAATGCTATCAAATGTGGGCAAAACCAGTTCATTTTACCGACTTGAATGCATGTGCTTAATGTGTGCATATAGTATGTTCAACTTAATGTGTGCATATACTATGCACATGTGTATTGCATTGAGAATGGAAAAGTCAATTCACCGGCTTTCCACCGTCAGTATCTGACTAATGAGTATGTGCTCAAGCAGAGTCATGTTTCAATCAAAAACACTATTGCCTTCTACAGCACAAATTCCATACAAACAAAATCTAAACCAGATGCTTGCAGCACACAGCACAATACAGTCTAGACCAACACTAATGACAACTAGCAGGAACTGTTCCCCTGTTTAGATGCGCATAGACCCGAATCACTGCATAGGAATTACACAAACAATTCTCAAATCACTGATGATTAATGTGTCTAAGATATCAGTGCACGCAAGCACCCTAGCCATGGGGAAAATGTCGCATACATGTCCCTGTCCTCCTGGCGACTCAACATTAGGTGCGTGAAAAAAAAGCTTTTCTGGTCTAATGATGAGCTGATCTGGTTCTAAAAGCCTCCTACATTGTTTTGTTCTGATGAGACGTAGAGCAACTGAGGGAAATTAACACACACACGCACACACACAGTTCTCATCAGGCTCTGCATTCACAGGCAATGACATGCATTAAAAACACAGCTGCTGAAACTTTTATGTAACATTCATGCTCCTCATTTACAGCTCATCAAGGCTGGTTGAATGTTTATTTAAAAATAGAAAGATTATTGATTATTTAAAGATTATTGGCCAAACACATAGTGGATTCACTTTCAGACAGAGCTTTCCCAACATGGATTTCAATTAGTCATTTCATTTCCTTAGAAATACAAGGCACAGAGCAACTTTCAAGCACATCTTTTAAAGGCATTGTCATATTTCCTGAATATCTTAGGGCAAGGTAGTGCTGTCTTTGATTTCATTTGAGTGGAGTGAGTGAGATCTCCGAGGAGAACTGCTAACATCTTTAGCTAGGAAGACCACTAAAGAGAGTCAGAGTTGTAGTTCTTTTTTTCTGGCTTGACCTCACCAGTGAGGTGCATGGGTGGTTTGGTATGGTGCAGACTGGCTCCTCCAAATGCTGTTTGGAAAGGTAGTCTCATTCTCACTCAGTTGTGTGCTGTGTAATAATGAGGGGGGCGTAGTGTAGCTCCAGGAACAGCAGAGGGTCTTTCCAACAGGGGTTCCCTGATGTGGATGAAGGAAAGACAAGAGCAGGCAGTGTGCGTGCGTGTGTCTGTGTGTGTGTGTGTGTGTGTGTTGGGGGATGGGGATGGAGGGTTCTCACTGACCGACTATGTAAAACAGCTGGAGGCAAGGGGTGCCTCTTTCCCGAAGGCTGTCTGAGACACTGGCTGACAAGCCTGTAGTCTTACCGTAAACACAGGAACACAGAGCCATGAATTATTAGCAGAGAAGGTTCGTCTCCAGGGATCGAAAACAGGGATACACATGAGAGATAACAGAGACAGAGGGAGGTGAAGAGAGAGACAGAGAGAGAGAGAGAGAGAGGGGTGAAGAGAGAGAGATTAAGAGATAGGGAGAGAAGGGGTGACTAGAAGAGAGGGATTTCTGGCAAGTGAAGAATTAAATTTCATTGCTACGTTATGGAGACCAGGAAAAGACATTACGACAAGGGGAGGGAGGGAGACTACGAAACATTCCACAAATTCCTTTGTGTTCCAGTAAAAGTCTCTGGAGGGGTCTAACTTGCTAGCGCATTTAAGGGTGCTAATCGACACGTTTGATTGCTGAAGTCTTTCATTTTTCTACAAACTTTCTTTTGCTTTTCTTTCTGTGAAGACAATTTTTTTTGTTTCTCTTTTATTTGTTTGTTTTCCCCTCATATTCCACTTTGACAAACAGAATGTGTAACATATGCAGGTCCTTTCCATAATCAGGCCCTTACAACACAATCAGGACCCAGCCCAAACCACTTCTAAAGAAAGAAAATGACTGGTTGTTTAAGTAATGCCAATGTTTAGTCTATACTATAACCAAGGAAAGATGAGGATAAATGACCTCTCCCAGCCAATTAATTTTAGTGTTTGAAAGGAGATTTTCTTTTTTTTTCTCCTAAGTGGTAGGGTGCTTGAAACAATCCTAAATAATCTGTAATTAATATCTGTTTTTTCAAAAACTTCAATATGTCTTTAGTGCTGTCAATCAATTAAAAAATAATCGGATTAATCACAATAGAAAATTTAAGTTAATCACGATTAATCACAATTAATCACACATTTAAAGTTCCAGAATCCTCCTTCATATTTTGTGAAGAAATAATGTCACACATGGTTAGCTCAGGCTTCAGCAAAGTGGTGCTCCTAAGGTTCCTTCACACCCAGTATGAAAGAGTGTAGTTACTACAGGCTGTCTATGACAGGGGTGCCCAGGGGTGACCCACCACATGATGATGAACACCCACGCCCCCGCCCATACATAGATGCCATTATGAAGCACCTACAACCGTCATTATGCTGCTTGTATTCTGCTGCTTATATTTATGTCAAAGAGAAACTCTTCTATCCCTGGACAGAGCTCTCTGGGTGATTTATGGTTCTGTGTTGACACTCTAGTCACCGTTGTTTTCCTGTTAAGGTTCTGCATCGAGTGTGTTCGTGTTCGCGTAACACAATTCACCAAATTGCTTTGAGTGGAACTATCTACCCTTCGACCACGCAGTTGAGTCTAGCGATTTCCTTTGTCATGCTTTCATTATTTTAACATTACTTTTAAAAAGACTGCATAGGTTGTTACAAAAAATATATCAGATTTACATTTACCATTTATCAAGGTATCTGGGCAGTCAGTTTATGTTCTGTTTACAAACAAACTTCTCATGACTACCTAAGTACTGCCTGCTGACAAAATAAAACATTATTGAAAGATAGGCATTGTATAATCAAGAAATCCTGCGACTGAATTCAAAACGGTGTCTTAAATTATTTTATTTAAGTCTATCCAGTGGACTAGCACGTTGCAAAAAGTACCTACAGTGGGCTGCTGAAACACAACCGCAAAAAAACAAAGCAATTAGACGAACTTGACCAATCACAGCCCTTGCTGCGTGTGTAAATGAGGAGGGCACTGGTGAGTAGTGTGACTTATGCGTCTGTATGACTAATTTGCATAAAAAAAAATAACTCATTAAAATATTCATATAAATCACATGCATTAACGTGTTAATATTGACAGCACTTTATTTATGTAGATAGTGTACCGCAATGATAGTTATTTATTTTACAAAGATCCCGGCTCTGATTTAAACTGTATTGAAGATTTCTATACATTATCATTAGATCAAAGTTATCTATAAAATATAGCTACATGCAGCAGCATGGGGGCCTAGCAGTTTAGAAAGTTTTTTGTTGCTTTCGGTAAGGGTTCCTATCCTGACAGAAATACTCTGGTGCTGAAGCTATTACAGGTCTTTTTTGGCATGGGCACAAGTCAAACTTTAGTTTAAAAGCAAAATTACTTCAAAGCAATAAATAAGTGAAATAATATAAAAAAACAGAAGGCTCAACAGAATTTGTGAACAGAGCACCTTATGTATCACCTTCCTGATAATTAAAAATAGCGATTTGGATGCATCTAGCCAAATGCCATAGATAGCATGCCCATTGAAAGCCGTGTGGCTGTAAACAAACTTAAAAATCTAAGCATAATTTTGCCTTAGTTTTACTCATACCCATACCAAAAAACATGCTTAATAGCTTCAGCTCTGGAGTACTGCTTTAAGAACTCACCCTGGAATATTCAGTGGTAAGGACCATTTGGATTCTCTAATGCTTCAGAAAGGTGCTCCAATGCTGCCTTTCACCCCTTTCATAGTGTAGCCTACACTGATCACTGTGAGGAGAAAGGAGGCAAGAAACACCCAATCATTCCTTGCACTTGGATTTGAATTCTCTCAAAACCATTTGTTGTCTTTTCCTAAGTGCTTATGAAATCATCTTTATACCTTGATCCCATAACAGTTTCTAATGAGGTAAGGTAAAGTGAATAGTGAAAGAATATAGGAGAAACTATTTGTAAGGAGTGATTTGTCAAAAAATGGTTTCAAATCACTTTCAGTGATAAAATATGGTGGAAAATGACATCTCAGAATGTGCAGAACTCAGCTTAATCCAAGGATTTCAATAAGTTGCTAAAATCTGGACATTCTGTACGTTCAAAAATGAACACATTTTGACCTGTTCGCTGCTAGGTCCTGATGCCACTATTTTGCTTCAGTTAGATTCCTTTGCTATGGCCACATATTACAGATTAACATGAAGTGTACATTTTGTTCTGCCTTAAAACACAGTCAGAGTATAAAACAGAGCTGAGCGTGAATGCCTAAATGAACATGTTCTCCTTTCCTCTTATCTTGGCAGTGTGTGTTTTGGGGTGTGTATGTGAGAGAGACTATTAAACAGTAAATCACACTTCTAGTCCAATAAAGTTTGTTACAGAGATTTAAATTAGAAATGCTGGCAAACTGTAAAGTTTATTTTTGAGAGTTATGAGGTTGCCATGGTAACAGCAAGGATATTTAGGCCTACAGGGCATTTTGCTTATAACTGTTGAATCATGGGACTCTGTGGCAGCATTTTTGTCCAATCTAAAAGCAGCCATATTTATTCTGATACGAGTGTCACCATTCCCGTAAGACTTTCTCACTTGTGTTATACACACCATAGACTAAGCCAATGGTGAGTTGGTGGATAACTGGAAGCCGTACTTGATTCCAAGTTTTATGGTGATCTCTGTGTCTGTGAACAATAAATCATTGGACCAAGGGGGGCTGGCCAAATGTGTTTTCTTTTAGTGCTCTGAGTGATTAAGTCTCTCCTTTGCATAAAAGACAGAGGCCATTTTGGGGGTTTTCCTAACTTCCAAAACAAGCAACAATTAGTCATGAAACTTTTATGGGATTTTGCAGGTTTTTCTGTTGCTGCTTCTTGGTTATGCACTAGAAAATTCTTTTCTCATTTATAATTGGATTAGTTTTCCATTCAGACATGAAGACTATTAGAGTGCAACACAGTATATCCCAATCAGAGACATGCTGTATTAGTAATGCAAATCTACAGTGTTTCAGTATTTTTCAGTAATTTTGACATAGTGGAATTCAGCAGTTTGATGTGAAGATGTGTTAAACTATCAGTGGTTTCCGCCCCCTCCATTAGCACAGACCATTTAACATGAGAGACCAAAAATGGTGGGTTAAAATCATCTTCATTATCCTTGGTGTCATTTTGAATGACAGGTTGTCTCAGAGCACCTGCAAATCAGACTAAATCCCAAACAAACTTGCCTGTAGCTACCCATTGTCTCCATGGCTTTTAACATCTGTCTCTTGCCTTTGTTGACTCATACAGAAAGGACAAGAAGAGCTTTTGTCAGTCAAGAGTTACATGGAAGTGATGGATCCTTGGTGTATGCATGTGGACATTCAACTCTGTGTCTCCTAACACACTTGTGGGAATCCAATATACTCTTAATGATTTCCAATTAGGGGTGTCTTTGAGCTTCACTGCTATTCAGTATATGTTTTAGTTCTTATGAACACTGCAGATCTTAAATCAGTCTCTCACAAAACTATGGAAATGTGAGTGACACTAACTGCTATTATGCCTCAAGCAGCACTTTGGCCTATGTTTGTTTTTAAAGAGAGCAGTAACACTATAGTATATTTTCTCTGTCTTTTCTTTCATGGACTTTTCCACTTGCAGCAGGTCTGTTTATTCAAGAGTAGGGCCTTGCTTCAGTGAATAGCTGAGACTCAGGATTCTCTCAGTTCCCCCCTGCAGGTCCAGAGAGAGAGAGAGAAAAGGGGAACATACATACACATGAATAGTGACCAGGCTTTAATAGATTTTCAAGATGAGTCGAAAAGCATGAACACCAGTCAGCACTTCTATCTAAGCACTCTCCAAGCTGCTAGCCTGGGGCTGCAGCCCATTGAGATATGACTGAAGCCTTCCACTGGAGTTATAATGGCCAAGTTTGTTAAACAGCTTCTGGGAGCTCAGTGTAATCAGACTGTGGCTGAATGGTACACTGATCACAGCATACACATACCTTATATCAACCAATAAAACCCCAGCAAATCATAGACACCATAGCAGTATGGCTGATACTGCTAAATGTAAATGTGATACGGAGAGTATTAATGAGAATATATGGGTGTTTCCAGCCTAGCCTACTTTACAAAAATAGCCAGCCAACTACAGCAACATAAAGAGTCTCAGACCTTATCTCAGTTGAAATACAAAATATAAATTTTTTATGTGTTTTTATGCACCAGACAAGGGTGTTGGGGGAGTCATTTAGAGGCTCAACAGGACTTTGGAAGTTATGGGAAGCAGATAAAACAGATTAAAGGTCAAAATGCTGCAGTTGAAGAAAGGGCATTAGAGTAACCAGTAAAACTGCTGTCATTAATTTGTGCTTTTTATTACCAGTTTGTCAGATTCCGTTGATAAGTGTCCAGGAATAGAGTCTTGGAAAGCTTAGCTGTGACTGTCTCCTAAGAACACAGTGGCCACTACCCAGCTTGTGCCAGCAGCTTTAGGGAACTCATAAATCTGCTTAATTCTGTTTGAGGCTTGGAGAGGATTCCACACGGAAAGAGAATGTCATCTGTTGAGGCACACATAGAGGCAAACTAAAGAAATAAATACCAGGATGACACTGTGGATTCATGGGAGAAAGATGGGATTTGGGAAGAATCAATATGAGTTCCTTGGGTTACTGAATATCATGTCATTGTGAACCACTGTCAGAGAGACACCTGTCATCACTGCACAGAAAACTTTTGAGGCACTCAGTTTAACAGTGATGAGTGTAATCTACCAGTTGTAAAATCAACTAAGATGCAGCAGTTGGGGTCAAGTGGATGCCAAGTGAATGCCCCTGTGCTGTGTGTGAGGTCTTGAAACCACTTTGCGGAAACCACAGAATTAAACTAGCTCAATAGCCTTGTACTTCAGTGAAGCACAAAGTCTCCACTTGAATATAAACTGGGTCAGTGTTTGGCCACAAATCACAGTGATCTTGGAATCCAACCTAATACCTCCCGGGTCGGCAACTATAGAGAGAACCGTCAGCATAATATCTTCAGGGAACCTCCTCACAAGTTCTGACCTAAATATGAAAGAATGTGCTTTCTGAATTTGCAGAATGTGCTACAGAACACTGTTTTCAGATTGCTGTAGTCAATCTGTAGACATTCCCTCACTGCCAGCACACTCCGCTGATGATTCACACAACAGGGAATCCCCATTCCTGGAAAAGTTCCAGGAAATGTTGCTTGAAAATCACACGCATGCCACCTGCCACTTACTGGGTCATCTACCCATGGGACTAAACCAATGTGACATGAAGCATGGCCAAATTGATCTCCATTACCAGAGTTGATGTGGGCATGTTTCTGTCCAATGTTACAATGATTAACTAAAAAAGAGATTTTAAAAGACCACAAGATGGACTGTGGTAATTGGTGTCTTTGAAGACATATGGCTCTATGATAAACGTCCACAGAAAGGACATGGAAGTGAATCCAAGTGTTAAAGGAATTCAGTATGAGTCAAGTAGTGAAATGTTGAATACAAAAATAGGAGTTGAGGGTTGTGATTTTTTTAGTTTCCTCACCTGGTTTAAATACTTCAGCAGTGTTGATTGCCATGATTTTAAAGAACATTTTAGTTCATGAGTCACCTAATTTCTGTTCTGGGAAGCCTGTTACTGGTGTGCTACACAACTAGTAGACATCCCTCTGCCGTGTTCCATTGTTCATCTCACGCAGAAATATGCCACCACTTATACATTAGACTGATACTGTCATTGAAGTGAGTAAAACATCTCAGTAGTGCAACCTTGACCAACAACAGATGGACAGACTTCCAGTGTGCAATCACTGAAAGTTATTAATTTCTTAGCACTCCTTGGCTTTTGGTAACACAGTCGTCTTTCATTGAGAATGGGAGGGAGAGTCCCATACTCTGCAGACCAAACAAGCCCAGTGTAGGTCACTGGGTGCAGGGTGAGCACTCAGTCATTCCCTCTCACCTCTCTCACCCTCTTTACCTCGTCAACACCCATATTCATGCATGCACATGCACATGCATACACTCACAGCTCATACTCACGTACATACACATAGCTCTCTGTCACAAATGCACACCCACATCATATACGCACACTGGTCCTGCAATGAGAGAAGTAAAAACAGAGTGGAAGTCTTTAAAGTCACAGGAGCGTTGAGGAGAGAGGGCCCCAATGGACCAATAGGTGAAGGGCCTCTGACAAAACTAGAACTCCTACATCAGCAGCATGGCCCGATGAGCTCATGGAAGCAGTGTGCAGTGTTTTGGCATGCTGTTGAACATTTGCAAGTGGAAGATTGGCACTAGGGTGGTAAGAGTCTGGATGTAATTCCTATGCCAGATGTGACACATATTACTAATCATGGAGGGCTTCATAAATGCAAAAGGAAAACATTCCCATAGCCAATCATTGTTGACATATAACATATATTGGGATGATTTAACATATCTGGATATAACGTGTGTGTGTGTGTGTGTGTTGTGTGTGTCTGCAAAAAGGCAGGTATTCTGACATCAGCAAACTGAAATTGCATGCTTATAATGCTTATTAAAATTAATCAGTAATATGGAAATTATGAAAAAGATTTAAAGAAAAATTCTTGTAAGAAGGTCAAAACAAATCCTGCTAAGCATTATCTCTTGCAATGGAAAACCAAACATCTTATGCAAATGCTCCAAGAAAATATTATGTCTGTCAATGCAGGAAATTCCACTGTGAAGCCATGAAGCCTCGTCATTTTGGGTTCTCAGCCCAAGAGACAAACGAAAAAAGCGGGGGGGAAACTTCCTTTCCTCACAGCCAAAACTTCCCACTGGACGTGACGTGAGCTCACATCAATGCGCATGTGGCTTGTTCTGGTCCTGCCATTGCCCATAAATGGCAATGACATGAAAAAATGTGTTAGGAAATAAGAGAAGTTTGTAGAAAAAAATATTTTCCACTGTTTTAATACGCATTGTGTGTTTATAGTGTGTTGTGTTGCTATTGCACAATGAAACACTTTCTTTGTGAAGTCATGGTTTGATCTACTTAGACCGCTTAGTGAATGTTTTTACAATAAGTGACCTCCCACCATTTTTCTTTCGCACTAACTCACTCTCAGCTGCTCGATGAGTTTGTGTGAGCTGCATGTCTGTTTAAACTTGACTGATGATTAATGACTTTCTTCAGCTAGTTTAGTGAGTGTCAGTGATGCTGTCAGCCTGCCTGATAGCTTTCCTGACAGATATTCTCTAATTGTGTGTCGGCATTTAGCAGGACCTCACAAGTCACCGTGGTACGCACGTCATAGCACTAATGTGTTGATACGGTGAGGGTTGGGGTACTTTAAGTGACGCTTGTAAAAGCCTCACTAAGGCTGGCATCCTATGAAATGCTGGAAATGGAGCATACCTGCCATTCATAGGCACACTCAAGCTCTCACTAGCTTTTCAACTCCATCTCTTCATTACCTCATTACGTGAGAAGCGGCTGTCCAGAGGAACCACTCTGGTATACTGTCGGGTCAGCTGTCAAGCAAACTGTCATGGAACCATGCAGGCTATTCCCCCCATCGAGTGTGGGTTTGAATGTGTGTGTGTGTAACATGTTGTGTTTGGAAAGTGGCAAGAGTGCCATGGATGAATTAGGCTGAGTGCAAGATGGCCAGTTGGAGACAGGCCTTGTGCAGGAACTGAGCCTACCTAACATCACACACTGTCATCTGTTATCAGAATGAGCATGACTCATTTTCTTGAAGAGGCCTGTGGCACAGTTGTATGTCCACAGCTCCATGCTGAGCTGAGCATGCAGAGATCAGTACACAAAGACGCTTCACTTCACTTATAGTGTTGATGTCTTTCACTCTGACTTAATCTCCACAATGAGCCATCAGTGTTTCTTTAAAAATAAAGCATCTTAAAGATATTACATTTCTTTGAAATGTACACTAGTAAAGAACATAAACATGCCCAGCTGCACTTAACCACCACATCACTACTGTGCAAACTGCAAACTACAAAATGTGGAAAAAATACCTACACCATAACAGTCTTGCCAACAAATAAGCAAACAAAATAGTAGAACTTAAAGAAACAGAAGTTTTTCATACAAAAAGTTGTGGATCTAATTTCAGCTCCAATTTGATGCTACAGCAAGCTCATCAACAGCAGCCTACACTGCTGAAAAACCTCAGGTTACCATACATAGAACTTACTGAGCTCAATGGTGCGACAATGTGCCCGGCTCACTGCTCTGATCAATCTTGTGCTGTCACTGTTGAACATATAACAAAGGAAATGAAATGTTTGACACTTGATTCATGTTTCAGCATAGCGCTGGATGAAAGCTCTGTTCATGGACACTCGCATATTATGACAGGTGATGTTACAGGCAATGATATGTAGAGAACATTTTTTGAAACAGTTGAGTTGGACCAGGGGATGCAGAATCTCTTCACAGCGCAGTCTATGTGTTTACAGTAATCACTGTGTATGTGCGTGTGTGAAAGTTGTGTAGTGTGCGAAACCTCTTCCCTATAGCCCCTTCCCTACAGGAGAGTGCACCTAGGCTATTTCATTTTATATTTGGGCTTCTTGTGTAGCCTTTTTTTAGAGATCCCCTTAGAGAATAAATGATAACTCAAAGCCCACTGCTAAGTATGATACACACCAATACAAACAAATTTATGCTTCTTTTTGTCTCCATTGTGAGTGATAATGAGGGTTTGTTGCAAGAAGCACATACCTGTGTTTGAGGTTTACAGCTTGTACTCAGCTATGCTATGGAACCTGTTCAGTCTAATGGAAAGAGGAGTCACTGTTTTGGGCTGATGTATGCCTTCCTGCCTGTTTTCGCTTTTTCTCAACCATAACAGAAAGGGCAGGAACCAGCTGCTCCCATGCCTTCATGCTTGCTCTTTGGCTGCGACTCATTCCTTATGATCAGACCTGTACCAGGGCCAGCAGTTCAAATCCATTATTGCATCTCTTCAGCACAATTGTGAAGACTTTCAGGGTGGAACAGGGATGTGAAAAATCCAGTTCCAGTAAGCCCCAATAAATTCAATGGCTCAGCCATGGTGGCTGGTGGTTTCCAAACTGTGAGATTTTTTGGAGGGATGTAAAGTGTCAGAACACAAACAGGTCCCGTCGGACCAACTAAAATCCACCCGATTTCCGTATATGGGCTCAAGAGTGTGTAATGAAATCTCCTCTCACTGTGTGTAAGAGTGAGTGTATTAGTATGTCAGTGTGTCTGTGTGTATCAGAATGTCAGTGTGTGTGTGTGTGTGTGTGTGTGTGTGTGTGTATGTGTATGTGTATGTGTGTGTGTGTTCCAAGAATGTATGGACGGACTGCAGGAAATTTTTCGCTTGATCCTCTTATTTATGTTGAGAGATCATCCAAACGTAAGCACTCTCCTTTTTTCCAGGCCTGATCACTGGAAGTATTTACTTAAGACATTTTTTCCCCCTGGGCCATCCTGTGACAAGGCGTGTCGTCACGGCAGGCGAAGAAGCACACAAAATACAAGTCCAGGGCTGCAAGCCCAGCCCACCAGGCTGAAAAAGGGAAGCCATAAATTGCACAACCATTAATCAATACACTCCCCCTGTTCTGTAGGCCATACACCTACAACAGGAGAATCAAGATGTCATTTTACTAAAAACACACACACAGTTTTACTGCTAATGTGTTGTTTACTGACTCATGGCAGATACACACACACACACACAAGCAGTCAACTCTTTTTTAGCCTCAGGGGCAGAAAGAGAGAGTGGGAGAAAATTTGCAAACTGCTAATGTTCCAGTTCCAAGCCAGTGTCACTCACTTGATGCAGTGAAGTTCAGGGCCCTGCCCCAATATTTCCCTACGTCACTCTCCACTTTTTGCATACTAACAGGCCGTTATCTCCAGTAAAGCAAGTTCAGACGAACTGCTGAAAGTGATAAATCAGAGAAAGTTGTCAGACCTGGAGGCCATGGGAGAGTCATACGTTTACAGTCATAGCCAATAAGTGAGACACTTTCAGTCCAGTTCATACTGGATGAGATCTTTAATCTTAAGGATGGGGAAATTCAGTTTAGGCTATAGAGCTCTAAATGGGGGTCTATCGCACATTTTCTAAAATCCTATAGTTGTTAAACTGGTGTATTTGGAGAGGAGAGAGATTGTGAATTAGGCTTAGAAAAGGAATGGGGTTCTTATGAGATAAAAAAGTTATTTCTCTTATCATTATTTATTATTTTATGTTTTTTAAGCCCTACTGATACACTTACATATATGCATAATTATTTATAATTATATTTTTCTTTGAAACCAATTCAATCAGAATCAATTCAATCAGAATAATTATAAGCTGTTAAAATGCATTGCATTGCAAATGCATGATGGGAGAATAACAGAGCAATTGCTTAAGTTAAATGAGTATCATGTGGGGACTTTTTATTTCTTTCCTTTCCTTTTATGATGAACAAGAGGCCCAAAGAAGCTGTGTCATCACAACACTTCCCTGTCCAGGTCTGGGACATGATCCTCTTGAGATGCACGTACTAGCTTCCTGCAGTCTGGCCAAACGTTTTTAAAATCTCCTGTCAGAGGAGGGTCCCAGGCCCATTCATTTGACCTAGATTTGTCAAACTTTTAAATTAATCAACATCCATGTGCATTCCCTTGGGGGTTTCCAAGCCTTTCAGAGGAGTGCTCAAACAATGTCTGAGCATACAGAGCAGTTTATATAAATATACAGACTCTACATGCACGCCTGACTGTTGTCCTCCCAGGAGGACACTTGAATGAGGTAAACAGTGAAGTCAAACACTGCATGAGTAATGTCAGTGGCAGTGATTTGTCCACAAGAATAATCAGATAGCCAGTGATTTAAGGGCTGAAAAGAGAAACCTGTGAAGAGTCCTGTGAAATTTGTTAGGTGCTGTACTGGTATGGAGGAAATGTTCAGAAAATTTAGGACCTATTCCTTGCACTGACAGGACTCAAAAAAATGAAAAAAAATGAAAATGAAAAAAATGACCAGCAGAATTACTGGTAAAATGTGTGTGTGTGTGTGTGTGTGTGTGTGTGTGTGTGTGTGTGTGTGTGTGTGTATTTTTAATAATGTCGAGATAGCTATGGTTTATGACTAAATATGGTAAATGAAAAAAAAAAGTATATATGTGTCCTGCCATGAGTGTACAGTGCTGACTGTTCTTTGACTTGGACAGTGACTCATGATAGATCCTCTTTGGCTTGGAACATGTCAGTGGATCATTTTTGGTGGTCAATGACCGCCTCCTGGCAAACCAGGCTGTTGATATTTGGGTAGGGTCTTGCCTTCCAGCATTTGGGCAGTTGTGAAAAATCTGACTATTTTTGGAACTCTGCTATGTCAGTACAACATCTGGACTAGTAAAAGTCATTTTCCGGGAAGACAAAAAGGAAGGGAAAAAAAGGACAGGGAGAGTTTGACTACGTCAGAGCAACAGAGTGCAACATGTGCTGTTTCCCAACATGAAAGTAACATCCATGAAGGGCCTCAAGCTATTACTCATCACAAGCCCCTTTTCACCTGGCTACACATACCAGAAATACTTCACAAAGAAATGAGTACAATGACATGTAGAGTAAACAATGAATTTACGATGCAACATTGGTCCTAGAAAAAAAATAAACAATAAAAAATCCTAAAATAATAAACAAGTAAAATATATAAACATACATAGGTGAAATATACTGGACAGACGCCATTTGTTTTATTTGTTATCTGTGATTGAACTGACAAGGAATGTAGGCTACAAGAAGCATCCCTCTCAATTTAGGTCTATTAGGGTCTGTGTAGTCCTAACTTTTCATTTTCATTCACACTATTATCTGCACACAATACACAGATGGTAGACTAAGACGTCGCTACTATAAAATAAAATTGAACTGCGACAGTAAAAATTTGCTCTCAGACATTTCACACTTCACATCACACAGAAGCTGAGTGAAGAGCCGGGGACACCAACGAGAAACCAAACTCACAACGGCTCCCGGTGGACATTTTTTGAATGACATTGCATTCCCGGAATATTATTCATCGCTCCTCACCTTCAGTCAAACAAACAAGAACTGGAAGATGACTAAAATTAAAGTTTAATTGTGTATAATATAAGCTATTGATAGCTATGAATGTATGAAACTACAGGCTAGAAATAGAGAACTTTTTCAGACATTGAAATTGTTTCTAATTTGTATTTTATTTCCTAGTGACAACTTCTTTCGAACAATAGCCTACTCTTTCTTAAACTAACAAGTACTTATATAATTGTTTATACAACGTACAGGTTTCCCTGATAACTATGGTCTGGCATGCGTCCGTCTATTAAATATTTCTCTGGTGATGGAAATTCATCTGTGGAATGCATTTTTTTTCCAAGAGTGTCTCGGATATTACTTGACGCGCTGTGAGGTAAAAAGATAAGTTCGTCCCTTTCTTTTCCTGGCCTCTGATTGGTTGAATCAGAGTTTAGGAATGTCATGAAACCGTTTAAATAGAGGGTGGCCCACAGCATTGGTAGTTAAGTTAAATCAGCTCAAAGCTGAATATAAAGGAAAAAAGCTGAGTATTTATTCTCTCTATTTTATTTTGGTAAGGTATTTATATTTTGGAGATATCTAAAAAAGGACGAAAACTGAAGAGAGCATTGCGCTGACATATCGAAGGAGTTTATTTTAAGTTCTTTTCACTTTTTTAATCAATTATTTTCCATTTTAAAGGATCTATCACTGAAGAGGTAAGAACATCTTTATTTTACATGCTATTGAAACTATAATGTTGCACAGGAATTGTAGTAAGATATTAGAATAAAGAGCCGTTACATTTTACTTACTGTGATGTGCTGTTGATGCCCTCAGATCACAGAAGAATAAGGTCTCATAATGATGCTCAGCGCACTGTTTTTACTTTTGATGCTATGGAACTGCGAAGGCGTCAGGTTGCCAGCAGGTAAGAATTGTTAAGACATATGTTTGTGAAAGCAGCTCCAAGAAGATGTTGATTGGTTAGATTTCACCGAAAGTGTGCTACAATCATGAAACGGCGTTTTTTTCTTTTTTTTCGCAGAAAATCGAGATGACAATAGCATCTATGATTTGTTCGAACTTGCTCGTGTCCCTAACAAACACCATGGAGTGAGCTTAGTGAAAGGTCCAGACCCAAACAGTCCTGCTTACAAGATTCTGAACCCAAACCTGATCCCCTCGGTTCCCGACATCTCCTTCAGGGACATAATTGATTCCATTCAGACAGAAAAGGGATTTCTTCTTTTGGCTACTTTCAAGCAAGCCAAGAAGACCAGGGGCAGTATTTTGACCGTGGAAAAGAAGGACGGCTCCGGACCCATTTTTGAGATTATCTCCAACGGCAAAGCAAACAGTTTAGATCTGGTCTACACTACCATGAACAAACAACAGGTGGTGTCCATTGACGATGCCTATCTGTCTACCGGAGGCTGGAAGAACATCACCCTTTTTGTGCAGGAGGACCGGGCGCAATTGTTTGTGGGCTGCGAAGAGGTCAACACTGCGGAGTTGGACGCATCCATCCACAGAATTCTGTCCCAGGAGATCACGGACACCGCCAGCCTGAGAATCGGGAAGGGAGCAGGGAAAGACAGATTTATGGTAAGCTTATTCCCTCTTGTTAATTTGTTTTCAGTCATCCACAATTTAACACAATCATCTTGTCATCTGTTAATTTGTGCTGGTGAGTAATGGAAGTCATTTGCCTCATTACAGGGTGTGCTCCAGAATGTGCGTTTTGTTTTCAGAACCAGTCTTGAGGCCATCCTGCGCAACATGGGATGCCAGAGTCAGAGTAAGTGCTTATAAATGCAGTGCCCAGCTTACTCTTATTTTGTGACTATAAATATGGGTGATGGGTGATTATAAATATGATTTACATGGCTTAGAGTCCACAGATGCACCAAACCATATCAAAGCAACAGAACTAATCCCTGTGGTCCTCCTTGCAGGTACCCTATCAGAGGTCATAATTCTTGACAACCCAGTGAATGGGTCCAGCCCAGCTATTCGTACTGACTACACCGGCCATAAAACCAAAGGTGATTTTCCAGCTTTGCTTGCTCTCTAATCAGTCTAATGTGATTGTTCTTAGGATGGTCTGTAAGATGTTTTGTAAATATAGTCTAAATCTCTCTGTGTATCTCTTTCTCTGTAGAAGTACAGGGTGTTTGTGGCTTCACTTGTGAGGACCTGGACAGCATGTTCAGAGAGCTCAAGGGACTCGGCTTGGTGGTGAAGCAGCTGTCCAACGAGCTTCGTGAAGTGGTGAGTTGAAATGCAACTGCCAGCCTGCATTCCTTCCCCCTCTCTCTTTCTCTTTCTTCAACCCCCCTCCACTCTGCCCCCACTCAATTTATCCATCACTCACTGTAAAACATATAGGAAAAAATACATTTGTTCCTGCAATATTCATTGTAAGTAAGTGTAACAGATGCAACTGCTGATTGGTGGGATCTACTTAACACAATACACTGTAATGCCTAGTCTAGTCTCATGTGTCGTGTCCTTCACTATTTCTCAGACTAAAGACAATCAGCTCATCATGAGCACCATGAAGATCCACAGTGGTGTCTGCCTGCACAATGGCATCGTCTACAAGGACCGTGACGAGTGGACGGTGGACGCCTGCACTGAGTGCACATGTCAGGTAAGCACATGTCCTTTGCACTCCTCTGCCCGTAACTGCAAACGTCTCTCTTTCATGGCCAACCAACCTTTGTGAGAAAACCAGTCACTGTTTTGACAGACTTGAGAGAGTGAGATAGAGTGAGACTGATAGAGAGGAAAAGCAGAAGGGAAGGATAAAGAGAGAGAGGGACAGGGAGAGAAAGAGGTAGGAAGAATGAGAGAAAGAGGGCGCTATGGAACACTGTACTGCAACTGTAATGAAGTGCATAGAGCGGTGAATTTAGAAGGATGGCAGAGTAGCTGAGAGCAGAGAGCAGCCCTGGCCATTTGTCAGTTCTTCACCTCTACTTAGCGGAAAAGACTGAAATTCAACAAAGCTGCAGGGCACAAATGAGTCACCCAGAGGGGAGAAATGGGGAGAGGTACTGGAGCTATTGTTTTTGGATGACAAAACACAGGCTTGCTTGCTTGTGTTTTTGAGCTTGCACTCTCAAAGGGACTGGTGTGGTATACACCTATGTCAGTCTCTCTCTCTCCCTCTCTGTCTTCCTCCCTCCTTCTTTTGTATGCTATGCATGGGCTGCCGTACACTAACTGGCCAGGTGTCAGGGATTAAACTATTTGGAGGGAGTTTTTATAAGAGAGACGCCCAAGGCCTGCGGTTTCCGGAAAATGTCAACCATTGGCCAGAGTTACTGGTATGAGTCTGTGTGCTATGTGTGATACCCACCCTGTCATTTCCTGCGGTGCCTCCGGTCCCTCTCCTATACAGCTTGACCTCTCCTCTTATCTCTGCTCAATGTCCTGCCGTGAACCTGCTCATCCTGAGCTGACACTGGCAAGCCTTTTCCCTCCACAGTCAGGCAAAACAATTAGTGTCTCTTTCTGTGGCCGAAGGGTCACTAAAATAGTTCCCAATTATGGAGCTAGTTTGTCTATATCAGCACTGACTTTGTCTGTAGCAGCATGCTTTGTCTTATACATTGCATTTCTGTCTCCCACCTCTGCAGAACTCTGCCACTGTGTGCCGGAGAATCTCCTGCCCTCTGGTGCCCTGCCAGAACGCCACCGTTCCTGAGGGACAGTGCTGCCCCCGCTGCGGAGAAAGTGAGCTCGAATTTCTTGTCATGCTTTTGCAATTGAAAGAAAAAGTAAATAGAGAGAAGAAGGTCTTGAATTTCAAATATGTATGCACCATAACTAACGTGTTGCTGTCTTGTGTTGTTTCTTTAGTCGATCATGAAGGAGCAGGCTGGTCCCCATGGTCTGAGTGGACGCAGTGCTCGGTCACCTGCGGAAGAGGCACCCAGACCCGTGGACGCTCCTGCGACCGCATCACCAACAGCTGTGAGGGCTCGTCTGTGCAGACACGTGATTGCTTCCTGCAGGAGTGTGACAAACGCTGTGAGTAGCTCCTCTCACTCCCTCTTTTAATGTGGAGCACAGTACATTGTGTTGTGATCCAACTGTTATACTGTATATAGGCTAGGATAGGAATTTTCTTTGTTTTGTACTTCATTTTCATTGCACAGGAATAGTATTTGTAATAACTGGACTACTAATCCTAGTTTGACCCTGGAATAAGAGCTATAAGCACATCATAATTAGACCATTTTAACATTAGGAGTGTTATTAGAGCTGATAGTAAAAGCATGTTTTGGTTTTATAGTCCGACAGGATGGGGGCTGGAGCCACTGGTCTCCCTGGTCTTCCTGCTCAGTTACCTGTGGAGAGGGAGTCATCACCCGCATCCGCCTCTGCAATTCCCCCACCCCACAGATGGGGGGGAAGGAATGCGTTGGAGATGGCCGCGAGACCAAGCCGTGCCAGGAAGTGCAGTGTCCAAGTAAGTCATTTAAATATAGTGTGCTCTGAATGGGACCGGCCGTAGCTGAATTAGCAAAACAAAACATTCAAATTTGGTTTAAGGAGTAGACCAATTTAGTATCTCTCTCTTTTCTCTCTGTCTTTTCCAGTCAATGGAGGCTGGGGTCCTTGGTCCCCTTGGGATACCTGCTCAGTCACCTGCGGTAGTGGATCCCAGAAAAGACAACGTCTCTGTAATGACCCTGTTCCCAAATTTGGTGGCAAGGACTGTGTGGGCCCAGCCAAGGAAGAACAGTTGTGCAACACAGAGCAATGCCCCATTGGTAAACACCCCTTCAATATTCTTAATAGGTTACAAATAATTTATCTGAACTTTTGATTAATACCTACTATAACATATAATTATGCTAGTATTTTTCTCTGTAGCATTACATTAATTAAGTGATTTCTGATTTCTTTGTTGCCCATAGATGGTTGTTTGTCCAGTCCCTGCTTTGCTGGAACTAAGTGCACCAGTTTTCCTGATGGAAGCTTCAAGTGTGGTGCATGCCCACGGGGTTACTCTGGAGATGGCATTACCTGCAAGGACATTGATGAGGTACAGATTTGGACTCCTAATTTGTTTGCATTATAATTAATAAATCATATACTTTCTCAGTCATTTGTGCTGTTTGTGTGCATTTCACTCAGTGTTGCTGTCTCTCTTTTCCCCCTGCAGTGTAAACTTGTTCCTGATGCTTGCTTTGTCCTTAATGGAGTGCACCGCTGTGAGAACACTGAGCCTGGTTACAACTGCCTGCCATGCCCTGCACGCTACTCTGGACCTCACCCCTATGGCAGGGGTGTGGAGGAGGCCACTGCCAACAAGCAGGTATGCACTCTCCATCGATACACATATGGTGTAGAACACCACTGCATAAACCTACCATTATAGTACTAGAAAACCTGTTGATTTAAGACCTTTGGAAAACATTACACACAGACTGAGCATGGGATTAACATGTTCATTTAAACAAGCCAAAAAAAGGAACAACTCCTAAGCTTACCTGTGATTGCCTTGCCAGGTGTGTGTTCCACGTAACCCTTGCAAGGATGGGACCCATGACTGCAACAAACATGCCAACTGCATCTACTTGGGCATCTTCTCTGATGCCATGTACCGCTGTGAGTGCAAGCCAGGCTATGCTGGCAATGGGCACATCTGTGGTGAGGACACTGACCTGGATGGCTGGCCTAATCGTGACCTCCTTTGTGTTGCAAATGCCACATATCACTGCAAAAAGGTAATTACTACCCCCCTTAATGTGCCATTTAGTCTCTGACTATGAAGTGAACATTTGAATCGGACAGACCCAGTAATGTAATCATGCCTTGTTTTTCAGGACAACTGTCCCAACCTTCCCAACTCTGGCCAAGAAGACTACGACAAAGATGGGATCGGCGATGCTTGCGATGATGATGATGACAATGATGGGATCCCTGATGATAGGGTAAGACATAAACACATACTTGAATGTGGGGACTGTGGACATTCACCGAGAAACACAAGCCCAAAAATATTTCAGACTTGCATCCTTTGGGCTGTGTGGGGTTCCTGTCTCTGCATGCTAAGGTCTATGAAGAGGTGATGGGAGAAGAGGAAATTGAGGGGAGAGAAAGAGAAAGGGGAGTGAGCCAGTAACAGATAAATAACTGTCTTGTTATGAGCAGAATACCAGAGGCAATAGAGTCTGTGGTTCCACCTCCATAATTCATTTGACATGTTGGAAAAAATCTGCAGAAAATGCTAAGGCACACAAGCGCCCACTAGCCCAGAGCCAGACTGTGCATTCCAGCTCAGTGCGAGAAGCTTCATGATTTTAGAAATCCAGGCTTGAATTTAGAGGTGCCAGAAACGGCAGCATAGTCTGGGACAGAGTAAATAAAGGTGAATGCTGCATTACCAATTCAATATTAACACGAAACATAACCTCGTTGGATTACAGGACAACTGCCAGTTTGTCTTCAACCCAACCCAGTATGACGATGACCGAGATGATGTTGGTAACCTGTGTGACAACTGCCCCTATGAGCCCAACACAGATCAAATTGACACTGACAACAATGGAGAAGGAGATGCTTGTGCTATTGACATTGATGGCGATGGTGAGATACTACATAAGCTAATAGTATACTAATAAATAACTAATCATTCTGAGATGGACCACAAAATGCTGGCCAGTTGGTAACAAATGTTATTGCTGGTGCTGATCTACAGGTATACTGAATGAGAAAGACAACTGCCCCTATGTGTACAATGTGGACCAGAGGGACACTGACAGAGATGGAGTTGGTGACCACTGTGACAACTGCCCTCTTGAACACAACCCTGACCAGGTGAGTGTCTCCCAATGCCATTGCAAACATATGACAGATCTAGGACCCTTTTTGGTATCATGAGAAAAGAATTTCATGAACACAGGCAAAGAATGACAACAATCTCGGGCAGTCGGAAAGAGTGGGCACTCTGAAGCCTTTTTGTCATTGTCTGAGAAAACATTCAGTCTCATTCACTTTCCTTCCTCCTACAGACTGACTCAGATTCAGACCGTGTGGGGGACAAATGTGACAGCAATGAAGACATTGATGAGGATGGTCACCAGAACAACTTGGACAACTGCCCCTACATTCCCAATGCCAACCAGGCTGACCATGACAAAGATGGCAAGGGAGATGCATGTGACCATGATGATGACAATGACGGCATTCCAGATGACAAGGATAACTGCAGACTGGCATTCAATCCTGACCAGCTTGATTCTGATGGTAAGCTGATATTTTATTTTTCTCCATAATTCCTTAATAGCTCTATTAAATTCACAAGGGCGTAGAAGTTGCAGAAATTAACCAGTAAAATCAAACTAATGTTTTTTCCCTTTGCTTTTAAAACTAGGTGATGGTCGTGGAGATGTTTGTAAGGATGACTTTGACCAGGACAACGTGCTTGACATTTATGATGTGTGTCCTGAGAACTTTGCCATCAGTGAGACGGACTTCCGCAGGTTCCAGATGGTTCCACTGGACCCCAAGGGTACCTCTCAGATTGACCCCAACTGGGTGGTTCGCCACCAGGGCAAAGAACTGGTGCAGACAGTCAACTGTGATCCTGGCATTGCAGTTGGTGAGTCATATGTCTTTATACCCTAGCTCCTCAAAGATACATAACTGTATTTTTCACATATTTAACATCATTATGTTACCCTTAAAGAACTTGCTCTCAAAGATGAATCAATCAATGTGACATCTACAAAGCACAGCATTCATGAGTATGATATTCAGGATGTGTTGTAATCAGTCATTTATTTATAACCTTCTAGGTTATGATGAGTTCAACGCTGTGGACTTCAGTGGTACCTTCTTCATCAACACTGACCGTGATGACGACTATGCCGGCTTCGTCTTTGGCTACCAATCTAGCTCACGTTTCTATGTGGTGATGTGGAAACAGATCACACAAACCTACTGGTCCCACCACCCGACCAAAGCTCAGGGATACTCTGGCCTGTCCATCAAGGTGGTCAATTCCACTACTGGACCAGGAGAGCATCTGAGGAATGCCCTGTGGCATACTGGAGACACAGCTGGACAGGTGAGGGAGAAAATGCAAGAGAAACCCCTGCAAGAGTCTGCAGTCGCATAAGCCTAATGAAAGGGCATGTTATTTGAAGGATGCATTGGTTCTAATGGTACTTTTGTTTTATGTTTCATGTGCAGGTGCGTACCCTGTGGCACGACCCCAAGAACATTGGCTGGAAGGACTACACTGCCTACAGATGGCACCTGACCCACAGACCCAAGACTGGACTCATCAGGTATACACAGACAGAATCTGCATGTTTTCATGGTTTTATTCTTACTTTCTTTATACTACACAATGCTATTGAGTGTGCCTGTGATCTAAATGCCATACCATATGTTCTTTGTCTTCTCAGAGTTGTCATGTATGAAGGCAAGAAAATCATGGCCGATTCTGGAATCATCCATGACAAGACGTTTGCTGGTGGAAGACTAGGTCTTTTTGTCTTCTCTCAGGAGATGGTTTACTTCTCAGACCTCAAATACGAATGCAGAGGTAAGCCATTTTTCAATAGTACAAGACAGTCATCCTTTCATTAACTGGGATTAAACATAGATCTCACCTGTACCAAAGAATGTATCGCTAAACTGTCTTTTCCTGTCTTTTCAGATTCATAAGTCTACCAAGATGGGCGCGTCCACATGAATGTGCCTTTATGTACAGATCTGAACATGTATTTTTTGGACCATATATATATCACTCTTCCCTTTGGACCCAGAGAGGGGTGAGTGGCTTTGAAGTTACTTGACGTCTGACGGTTGACTGCTGGATGAAGATACTGAAACCCTTGCACCTTGGCAGGTTGTGCCTTGGGAGGCACAAACTCCCCCCACTCTCCCACTCTTCTTGAGGGGTCTATTTCTTTTAACCCTGCATTGCACAGAAAGGGGTTCTAAAACAAGTCTTTGAACTTCTAAACAAGCCAGTCTCTCTCTCTTCAACCGATGCCAAAGGGATTTTTGTTTGTTTTGTTTAAGATATCCTCAGATCTGCTGTGGACTATGTTCAAAAAGACTAACTTGATTTGAAATGAAAAAAGCAATACAATTTTTGTTTTTACCACTCTTTTTTAGTAGAAGCAGAAGTGTTTGATGGCCCCATGAATGATTTGCTGAGTGACTATTATAGAGTAGAATAAATTGATTATTAGGAGAAGATCATAGTCCTAGTGGACTCTGCACCTCTTGAAACCCCACCAAATTTAAGATTTCACCCACAAACAACTGGACTGCTCTAGTCCTATTAGTTAGATTCTTGTATGCTAGTGAACCAAAAAACCTAGCAAACAAAATTATATTGCAAACTAGAGGATCACAGTGTAATTTGGCCCTACATGTTGAAAAGGTAGCAAACCAGCAAAGGTAGCAAAGTATGCCTCCCTAGTCAGGCCCTACATGTTGAAAAGTTTCTGCAGAGGCACCCTGGAGTTGTGTAGCACAGACACACAGACACAGCAGAAGAGAACACCCAGGGAGTCTGTGGTTCGGATGAAGCCCGAAACAGGACTATGTCCTTTTTTAACTCACTTGCTGTCTAGGCATTTTTGCTAGATTGTGAGGAGGAAAGAGAGAATAGGGAGAAGAGAGGTACATGTTGAAATTTTGACATTTTATATGTATAAGAAAAGGACCACATTTTGTAATGGTGTATATAAGTACATATTTATTGTATATGTTGATTGCTGATGTAAAAGGGTTCAGATGCTTTCTGGTATCTAGCATCCTCACTCATCTCATTGTCCTTTGAGAGGTTAAAGATGGCATTAACTTTGAATTTAAACTGGAAAAAACATAGGGAAAATCCACCAATCTGCTCTACTAGAATTCAGTATTATCATCTTCCAATCGCAATAAGGTAATATGTTTCTTTTTGATTTTGCTTACAACATCCATTCTACAGTCTTGTAGGCATAACTTGTGTGTCTGAGTATGCTCTGCATTTGAGTGAACACAATGTACAAATATTACCTCAATGATGTAAAATTGAAACCAAAAACACATATCTTGGAGCTGCAATATATACAATGGTTGGCTTTGTAATTGTTACTGTAGTACAGTCATATTTTTAGCCTGTATATAATACAAAGTATTTTTTTTGTAGCAGACAGTTCCCAACATAAGAATTGAGTAGTTTTTATAAATATGTTGTGCTTTATATGTATGATGATGCCTTTTCTAAAGGAAATAAATTATTGTAATGAATTATTTTGAAAAGTTATTTGATGTGTGTAGATATATGCTATTTAAATAATTTATCAAGAAACGTTACCTGATGTGGAAGTGTTTCTGTCTGTATAAACTGTTTGCACACTGACATGAGGTTGTTTTTGTTTTTCATGTTTCTTTTTTTACTATTAGTGATGCTTATATTTAATTTGTACCAGTTTTATCCACAAAAAGACTGTTTTGACTCATACCATGTAATTTGTAATGTCAACAGAACAATAAACTCCATGAAAGAAATTCATAACTGTTGTTTTGTCATTGTTAAACCTGGTTATTCCACTAGACAGTGCACAAGAGAAGACTTCTTGCTTTACATTGCAAAGCAAACAAGGGGTTATATATTTGACCAGTGTCTGGCTTCTACCAGAAATCCAAATTATGCCTGTGCAAATCCTATTACAGGGCAGTGCCCTCTGGAACCTATAACTTGAGGAGAAAAGCCTAAAATAGGAACCTGGTATTAAGCTCAACAAGGACATGTTCCTTTCTCTCTCAACCTCAAAAATATACACTCACGGGGTCTCAGTCAGGACAAAAAAAAATATATCTTCATAACTGGCCTTTTCCTGCAAAGTTACACCAACAATCCTAGAAAACAAGTGAGAGTTATCACAGGTGAACCCTATCATCTCAGCTCACTCCATCGCCCACCCCCAGCTTCACACTCTTATTCCAATTCCTGTGGAAAGTTTGGGATTAAAACATGGAAACATGGGAGCCCTGGATCATTTCACCCTCCTGAGACATTCCTCCCCCTCCCCAAACAAGCCATCTCTGAGACATGGTCAGGGTGCAAAAGAGAGTGAGTGAGTGAGAGAGAGAGGTACCAGTTGAGACAAGGAAATTAAAATCACACTGCTGATATCTGTTATAGCACAGACGTCTTGGCCTGACGAGAGTGCAGAATGGAAGAATGTGCAATGTGCTTCGGCTCAATGCACCCTCACCTCAAAGTTTTGACTTGTGTTTGGGTAAAGCCGAGTGTCAGTGCGTGCTGAGAGCGTGGGGAGCGCAGCACACACTTCAGAAAGCAGATTCTGCAGAAAAGGAGTCACACCACACAACACTGCACCAGACACTAAGTGGATTGCTCTTGCTGACTCACACCTTAAGCTTATCATCAGTGATTTTTGTGTCTTAACAATTCTTCAATTGAAAGCAACATATTTTTATTTCAACACTTTGCTTGGATAATCCACATAAAAAGAAACCAGATGGTTTGCTGAAATTCAAGTTAAGTGCGGGAGATTCCATTCACTTTGAATGGGCCTTCCCAACCTTCGGAGGTCAGTTATCTCACTATAATGACCGCTAAATAATAACCGCTGTCAATGGCAACAGTTTTTTTTCTTCAGATACACATCTGTATGTCATTCTGCGAGTAGAGATCATTCACTTATTACAATGGAACTTTGTTGAAAGTGAAAGGAGATCAGCTGTGTTCTAAAGAATGTTTCAAGTTGCGTTGAGAACTATTTGTTTACCCGCGGAAGCCACGAAATGATAACACATTAAATTTAAAAGACGTCTGTCGTCTATTTGGCAAGTAACCTTACAGTAAGCGGGATAATGTATAGTCCGCAGTTGTTGAACAATAACAACCTACATTTCGGTTCTTCATATCTACACTTGAGGGTTGTTTCGTTAGAATTATTTAGATTATTACCTCCGCCACAGAGGTTATATTTTCGCCTGTGTTTGTCTTTTTGTCTGTCTGTGAACAACATAACTCGAAAAGTATTGCACGGATTTCGATGAAATTTTCAACGTTGGTATTAAGACAAGGAACAGGTGATTAAATGTTGGTGGTGATCCATAACACCGTTTGAAATTTATATTGGGTCAGTCACCTTATATTGCCTTGGTGGAGGTCTGCGCTTTGCGAGTGCTTTTCTATTTATCTTAAATAAGATTTTGTTTTTGAGTTATATGTTAAGATATGTTTTTAAAAGAGTATACACACTGGAGGAAAAAAAATCACCCAAAAAACATAATTGCGTTGCCAAACAACTAACCATACACTGGTGCGAAACGGTGACACATTTTCTACTAGGTTAAACCAAAATAAGCCTTCTATAATCTTCGGTTAAACATTTTCGTTTGCTTCAGTGAATTTGGTAGCAGTGTTGCAGCTGTCGCTTGCAGCAATAAAAGACCTCATGAAGTGTTGTTTGTCCTATGCAGTGCCCCGCAGCATGAATGACAATGGGACTCCACCTCAGCTTAGCCTGAGAGACGTGCAGTTAGAGGCCATTGACTCACCAGTCAGGCATGTGCACGAGGGGCAGGTCGGCATAAACACAACACGCAGTACAGACTGCTGCTCCTGCTACCCACCTAGACAGGAATGTTGTATCCAGACACCCTCTTCAATACTCTGTAAAAAAAGATATCAAACTATTTCAGCCATGATTTGCTTTAAAATGATCGGTTTTCAAATGATGCAAGTGCATCAAGCATGGCTGAGTATACTCATAAAACAAATCTCAGGAGTATAAAGAGAGCATCTAACTATAATCCTCTAGAATATCTTGGGAGTACTTCAGATCATAATTTAATGCTCTTTGATTTCTTGTTTCATTCCTTAACTTATCTTTATGAGACTTTCAGCAGCAAAAAAAATGGTTTACAACAACAAAAACCCCACAGGCTGAGATCATACTAAATCAGATTTAATGCTGGGTAGAAATATTCAGGGTGGTTTCAGACTCGACAAAGGAAAGGCTTTTAAACCATTGTCCTAAAAAAGACCTCAGACTGCCTTGGAGCAGACCACCCACCACATTATACTCAAGTCGTCATCTGTGTCACGGTTTTATGCTTTTCAAGTGCAGAAGTCAGCTGACGGAACCTCTACTTAGACAGCCAGACCATAAAGAGGTGTTGAAAATACTTTTTGCTCTTTTTGCCCATTTTGTCTTTCAAGATTGCAGATTTAATCTTGCACTAAAAATCTTGTGAGAACAAAGAGTCAAATAACTCATTCTGAGCTTTTACAAAAATCTCTTTTAATCTACTCACAGTGACACACTGGAAAGAAAAACAAAGATAAGAAAAACTAAACTAAGAACTTTAATGAGTTATAATTTAATGGGCTGACGCCAATTTTAGCCATGACCTCTAGGGCAATGGAACTTGTGGAATGCTGTTTTTCAACCAGTAACCTCAACAACTTACTCCCTACCGCATCGGCCAGCTAACTGTTTCAGCGAGGCCCCATCATCCCATCACTCTGTGCTTGAGGATGAATTCTCTGGAATGTCTCTATCAGTTGCTAATAGTTCCCAATACCATAATTCTAAGCTGAGTAAATATTTGGGTAGCTAAAATCAGATTTTCTGACCTGACCTCACATGTTTCTGCTGGAGGTGACAGGTCTGTGGACACACAGAAGCTCAAATGTTAACATTTTGAAAGGAGTGGATAGTCCACAATGTCAATTTGATTTCTGAAAGTGTGTCCACAACTACTCTTATGAACTTTGTAGTTTCTCTTATTTCTCAAAGCTTTCGTTTTAGTTGATTTGTCTTGGTGCATTTTAAAAATGTTTTCTCCTCTCCTTCTTTGCACAGCTAGAGAGGAAGAATCTTCCCAGACAAAGCATTTCTCAATTTCTCTCCCCTGCCTCTGAAGATGCAGAAGTGCCCACAGGGGTCTCTGAGGCTGAGGTGACCTGAAACTTCCTGAGCAGCTCCGATAGGGCGGTGCTAGAGAGCCGGGTGTGCAGGAGAGAGGGGGTGACTGGTCACCCTCTATCTCCATCTCAGAAGCTGTGCTGAATGATCCCTGGAGAGAGGAGCGGTGTGTGCCCAGACTCTGGGACCTGCTCAGGGCCAACTCACATTCCAGCAGCAGGCTCTGCAGCTGCTCCTCCGCTAGCCTAGGCACCTCCACCTGGAAATCACACAAAAATACAACCAATCATTAACAGTATACAGTGTTTGGTATATCATTTCTGTGGCATAGGTGTATGACAATCTAAAATGTGGGTCAATCTGTATCTGTTTAAAAATATCTATCACTTTTCATGGTTGCGTGGTAGTTTTGGTATATATTAGCTTGGATACATAAGTATTTGCTAAGTAACCATCTTTGGTTTATGAATCTAAACACAACACTAATCATGAAACAAGGGTCAATGCAGTGACTGAATGCATCATGCTTTGAAGATGTATATCAGCACTTTAGAGACATGAAAGAGTTTAGCCTTCTTTAGGAAATTGATGCCATATTTTCTTTGTCCTGTTTACACAAGAGCAGCATCCAAAGCCCTTTGCAGGCAGCATCACAGCATTCATCACGGTCATCACTCTCACTTAGAGGCCTGCCACTGATGTTTTGTTTCATAACGCCATCACCAAATGCAGCTGTTTGCTCCAAGAAACATCCAAGAAACACAAACACGCATACACTATATATATATATATATAGGTCAATGTGTTCCTTATCTATCTATATATATATATATATATATATATATATATATATGGAACACATTGACCTGTTTTGACCTGTTCACCACTGCATTAGACAAGAGGTAGACTTTGTCATGTGTTTAGGTGGAATTTACAAATAATGAATCCGGCTGTCATCATCGTCCCCTGTACTACTTCTGCTGGGCTGCATCCCAGAAGAGGCCGCTCTGCTGCAGCCAAAAAAAGTCCTGTTGCCCCTGAATACTTCCAGTTGGACAGCACTTTTGTTTTCTCAGTACTTCCAGTCAAAGATCATCTTGATACATTGCACAGGGAACTGGGATTTCCATCAGGCCAATTGCTGGGCTGAAGCGGCAGATGGCCATCAGTCTCAGGGCCTTTTCAGCATCACATCCAGTTAGTCTGTCTGACCTGCTCACACATTCATCACCCAGCTCTGCCAGGCCATCCTCTTTAATGATGGCAGATGCAGCGGCGTGTTGTACAGGCACCCTGTTGGGAGTCAAAAGTTCAAGTATGCATAGCCCCATACATCACATCCTGGTTCCTGCTGTGGCGCTCAGACTGGGTCATCATTCCCCAGCCTTGACTGATCCCAGCCTCAGTCAGAAGGAAAATACCAGCCATGGTCAAAATGCATCTGACACACATTTTTCTTCTTCATTCCTGAGATCATTACCTGGCCTGGGATAACTGGCTTAGTCACAACCACAGCCAGTCTAGTGATACCTATCCATCCCATCCCAATCCCCCACTGAGGGCAAAGGTCAGGGCCATTGTTAGGATGACATGGTGCAACCTCACTCTTGAATTAGGACCTGCTTACTACAAGTGCTACAAGTATCTAGATATTTTTATGAATGAATATTTTTTTCTGTTTATTTTTTTTTACGAGTGGAAGTGGAATCCAGAAAATACAGTGTTTGAAAAATCTCCATTTTAAAATATATCCATTTGAGGTGGCTAAAACTCCATATATGTGTAAATGGATCGGACAAAAAAATATCCATTGATAAAAATATCTAGATATGTGTAAACAGGGCCTTAGGGGAGGGGTGGAGAGACTGACCGTTCTCAACACTGAAGAGGTTTCAGGTGAGAACAAACTTCCATGGTTCTATTCTATTATATGGTATTTGATTCTTAGGTAGCAAACTACACCATTGCTGGCAGAAAAGACTTTCCGCTGTGTTCAGTCTTGCAAGGAGAAACAGCCTGTGACTGAAGGTACTCTGTTGGGCATCATGGCTCATCATTGAGTTCAGTTGAGTTAGGTGAGCATTCTCACATGAACTTTGCTCTGGTATTACCAGTGTGATCACATAATGCTCTATATTCTTATGAATGCTCTGAGAATATGTACACACACACGCACGCATGCACACACACACACACACACACACACACACACACACACACACAAATGATGAACCCCATGCCACCAACAAATAACCCTGCCTTTCAAAACCCTACACCGTCTGCATCCATAAAGAGATGCAATGGCTAAAATGCCAGCATAACTCAACTGACTTTAGCACCAGTGACTGCAGTCCAAGAGGAGCACAGTGGTAGCAGAGCCATCACTCAAGGTGAAGTGGAGGCAATTAGAGCTAATGGACAGGCGGTGAGAAGGCATCAGAGTGCTGACCTCCAGCTATAATGAAGACCAGAACAGGGCAGACAGAGCAGACTGGTGGTCAGGTTAGGGTATTGGTGGGGGAGAGAGAGGGTTGTGCTGCTGAGGGAAATTTAACGGGCTTGACAAAGAGCTTTGACCTTACAAACGGTTTTAACCCCAGATATCTCTGTGTGTTGAACACACGCATCTAAAAACAAAAAAAAAAACACCCACACACCCATCCACATACACACTTGCACATACACAGACTTACAAACACACACACACAAACAGAAAAAGCCAAATAATGGCAAACACACTTATACAGACAAACCTCCACTCATACACACACCTCCCCCTCAAGTCTGGCGGCTGAAGTCTGTCGCCATGTGATGGATGTGTGTTCTGTCCTGACTGTCTCTAGACAGCCTAGTCAGACTGCATTTCTATTGGCAAACCAACAGGCTATATGTCTGCTAGAATTCACCAAAAACTACAGACAAAAAGACAGAATTCTGCCCTCACACAAAACAAATCTTAAAAAAGTACATTTTCAATCCATTACCAAATATGCTACATTTCCCCAAAAGGAAAAGAAGTTGGACCAAAGCTATAGACTGAAATCAGGTCTGTCTCTTTCTGATGGGAACATGATACTCCTGAGAAAGTCAAACAGATTTGGGGCTAAAACTGGAGTGATGATCAAAATTGGGCTGTGCATTTGGCCTCTCTGTTCCTTCTCTCGCAGCAGACATGTGTTGCCTGCGGGCAAGACTGCGGTTGACTCCCTGACAGCAATATACCATCCTCAAGTACATGGGAAATACAGTGGTTTGGTGTGAAGTCTACAGATGCCCCTTTCTTAAGACCAGCACTCCATGACATAATTAATATGGTTTCCATCGATACAGCATGCACTCGTTGTGACTTAACTAGAAGTTTTTAAATATTCACAAGTAGCATTTTTGCACTGAAATAAAAAATGAAAATAATATCAGATAAGCAAGAGTATTAAAATAAGATGGTTAATTAAATAAACAAATTCCTGACAAGACAACAAGATGCAGATTGTTTTCACAACTAAATTCCTAATCCTGTAAGTAAGACCTTGCATAAATAAATAATGACTTGCGTGTTCACTACGTGGGGATTCTGAGGAACATGGCTGTGTTAACTCACGGATGTGAACAGGAGCGTTTGTTTGGCAGATACATACCACAGTGCACAATCATCAGTCAGCACTGACACAACTGAGTTTCAAAACTCTAAAACAGGACTGCTGTATGGATATGCTAACGCTGTGTTCCATGTGTACTCGGCTGTCTGAGTTGTTTCCGAGTTCCGATGCAGGAACTCACAAATAGAATGGTTTGTCAGCTTATTCAATGCTGACTGCCTGCAATTAGAATGTCCTAGATGGCTGCACCCATGAACAGTAAAAGAAAACCATAGATATGCACTGTTTATTAGCAGCTCTGTCCTATTTGTGTCTCATTAAGTCAGCTGCACAAATAGCATGCAGTTTCTATCTATTAATTACTATGCTGCCAGGATGTTTATGTCAAATACTGTGTAATGTTTGGTTATAAACTTATATTGCCAACTGCTTACAGTAACATATGTTAACAAATATGCAAATTATGTTAACAAATTATGTTAACAAATATGCAGGTTCTCACCTCAAACCTAACACTTAGATAATGATTCATATGAGTATTTTTTTGGAAGAATGGTACACATATGCAGTATCATTTCCAAGGTTCCATTTGTCCTAGGCAGTAAACAGTAAACAGTCACAGCCACTCAGTCCACCAGTGCCCATAATGATGGAGATGTTGTGCATCTAAAGCCTGTGGGCCTCCACACCCACAGCGCTTAAACACTCACACACTGTCCTCTGGCCTCTCCCATCCTGGAGTTCTGAGGTGCACCCTTTCCCTCAATCCACCTCCCACAGGCCACGAGGTCTCAGTGTCAAGGGCTACTCTGCCCTTGAGCTTTGCTGCTTGTGTTACAAAGGTCACATACTTAGGTATTTTTTTTCTCATCGCTTCTCTTTCACTCTTTTTTGCCGGTGTAACCTGGGGGCCACTGGTTGTGCTAATAAAAGCAGGAATCCTTTTCAGCATTCAGCTTCAAGCTCAGATGGGCATTTCACAGGGATTGAAGTATGACATCCAATAATGTAGCTGTTGACAAGCTGATGTTCTCGTGTTAGGTTGTGAGTGTGTATCGCTGATACGTTACGTTGCAGCGCACACACACACTCTACCTCATGACCAAATCCACCACCAGAGCCTCCTTGTAAGTTACTGTGCTGATCAGGTCATGCCCTCGGTGTGGAAACACTGTTTTCCCTGTCATACAGAGGATAGATAGATGGACAGATAGATAAATAAATATGTGATGAGACAACATGCCCTCACCATTTTAATTTGCCAGCGCTGAAAAAACAAACAAACAAACAAAAAAAAAACAGAAGATAACCAAATAACTGTAGCGGAAGAGAAAGGAGAAGAGTGAGGAAAGAGGTGAATTAAAGGAGGACAAAAAATAGAGGGTGCAAAGTTCATACAGAGAAATACAGACAGATTGGGAGACATTTTATAGATGTATACATAGAGAGAGACACTTATGGAGAGAGTATGGGAGAAAGTGGGGAAAAAATTGAGCTCAACGTAGGTTTGACACTGGGCACATGATCCTCCCTCTGTCCAGTAAAGTTTTTTTATGGACTGAGAGACATGATGTTGGATTGACCGTGCTTTTGCAGCACCATGTCCTGTGTACCATGCAGTCATGCCCCATAAAGCATGAGGTTAAGTCTGACACACCAGTGTTGCCATTGGCTGAAGTCCACACTCTGAGAAGCCACCAATCAAGCCATCAAAGGCTGCAAGGTTTCGCGGGTTTCCTTAACCCCCCAAGCCCAAACATCGCCGACTTAAGCAATCCTGCATGACACTACACCGTCGCCCGTTGTAATTTCCAAAATATATCAGAGCCCCATAAAACCAACATGACAGACAATTTCAATTTAATTGTGGTCTGATGTTGTGCATAAAAAGAAATGATGTCAAGTCCCTAGGCTTGTGGCTTGCTATATCGAAATTACCCTTACAGACTAATAACATATATCAGCTTTGGGTTGAGGCCGGGGAGCTTGTCAGAAATAGTACGCAGTTTTGAGTTTCTTTGGTTGTATTCAGATGTGCTGAGTGTCATTACAGCAGGGCTTTCATTTCGACTGTGGTACCCGGTTGCCTGGATGATCACCAAACCGGTCACAAAGCCTGTGCCACAATCAAGGATCTGGCTGCACTGGGGCTGCCCTCAAAGCCCAGAGCTAACAGAGACATGGAGGAAGATGGAAAAAATGTGAGAGTGACGGAGACAGTGAGACAGAGTAAGGGAGAGAGAGAGCAACAGAGAGAGAGAGAGAGAGAGAGAGAGAGAAAGAGACAGACAGAGCAACAGAATTACAGAAAAGAGAAAAAAGAGAGAGATAGAGAGTGAGGGAGCACTAGGGTGGATATTTATCAGAGCCATGTGTACTGCCTATCTGCCTGCTTGCCAGCCTCCTTACCTGGCACTGGATTCCAGTGTGAGCGGCTACCTCTGTGAATGGGTGGATGAAGGCAACCTAGTGTGAACTCTGGTTATCAAATGGAAAATGAAATCAGAGGGGCAGATTGTCAGAGGGCAACATGGGTTAAATGGCTTAGATAACAAAGGACACACACAGACTGAAATAGGTGGGGGGGAATGCACTCATACCCCCAAATGTCTGTAGTCAACACACACAAACAAACACACAGGGAGGGAGCTAACACAGTCACTGCAAATGATTTGTGAGCAGATTTGTACTGTCTGTTTACTCATTTAACATGAGAGTTAAAGACCTCAGGGTAATCACCGACAAGGACCTCTCTCTCTCTTAAGAAAGCACCTGTTTAGTAATACCTGTATTTAAAACCTAAAAGTAATACAAAATGCAGCAACCCGATCACACACTTGGACTAAAAAATATGAACATATCTCTCTTATCCTCGTTTCTTTACACTGGCTCCCTATTTACAAGTTGAATCGATTTTAAAATAACCCTCCTAACCTATAAAGCCTTCAATTGCCTTCCTCCAACACATATTAAAGACTTACTTGTCCCTTACAGTCCTGCTAGACCCCTAAGATCCCAGAACACTGGTCTGCTTGTAATCCCAAGAATATCAAAATCGACGATAGGTGGAAGAGCTTTTTGCTACCGGGCGCCTCTCTTGTGGATTAATCCGCGCCATTCCGGGCCATTGAGAATGGCAGGCAGACTTTCCACAGGGAGCGAACCCTCTAACAGGCAAACCTGTGACAGACCACAGTAGTAATAGCCTCTTCCCATCAATCTTTGGCTTAGATCAACAGTTTGTTCACAAAACCTTTTAACATTTTCCCTGTTGACAGGACTTCTTTGACTCAGACTAAACAATCCCTGTGGCATATAAATTTGTTCTCAAGACAAGGAAACATTTTCTTATGCACCTATCCATTCTCTCATTTGAATAAAAAGAAGCTTTCCAACTTTCTAAATGGACATATCTGTGGCAAATCCCATATTTCCGTAATGTCAGATGCACTTCATTTTTAACATTCCTCGGTAGGTATCAAGTCACACAAGCTATAGACAGCATAAAAAGTGCCTCTTAAACTTTAAACAGTATCCATGGAAACAGATGCTAAGAAAGGTCAAAGAAAAGATACACTGGTTATATTCTCTGGTGTGAAAATGGGAGTCATACTTCATATGATAGAAATCTGAGGAGTCATAGGTCAGAGAGAGTGGGGCTGAGCAGAAGTGAGTGAGAGAGTCTTACAGCGAGCTCCATTTTGTCCTGTGATTCGTTCTCAGTCAGTGCTCAGGCATCGCCTAACATCTCCAGGTAGGTCCAACTACACCCTCGCCTCCAGAGCACACATAGGAAGTTCCCTTAGGTATCCTCATAATAGCCAGCAACTGTCTCTTTCTCTTACTGTGTATGTGTTAACCAGTTTTTCTATTATAAGTATTGGTAGCTGTTTTTGTTTGTTTCCAGATGATGAATAAGTTCTGTAGTTATCATCTTGTTTTCACGGCTACGCTCCAACACGGCCTCTTCTAGATAATGGTTGTTGTTCTGTCATCCATTTCTGGCTAACAGTGCTGAGCCAGCAGTAGCACATCACTCTTCTCTCTCTATAACTCATGGCTGGGGTTTTTGAGGCAGGATATATTGGATTGACGCGGCACACTGCAAAGAGCCCTCTGCCACCCAGAGGGGTGTGGGGGGTGGCAGTGAGGGGGATTCTGCTTGGGATGCAGCCCGTCTGAGGTTTCTGAGCCTAGCATTATGGCCTCATTTCGCTACTAGCCACAGGGGTACACTCCAGGACTCCCTGTAGTTAAAGTGCTCCAGCGGTCAGACAGTAAAACTAAATTTAACCCCCCGTGTTACTGCGACGATTTTTGGGGAGTTTTTGAAAAGAGCTCAGGCCTAAAAACACACACACACTCACACACACATCCACACAAAAGATGGACTCGAGCAGTTTCCATTTATGGAGCAGCGACCCAAAAAACTCTGGAGGAGACAGCAGATCCAATGTCCACCACTGTGGCAGCCTCCGCGCACTTATTGACGCAAATACCTTCACGCGGCAACATTACTCAATGCAGATAGGGGGACAAAAGCATGCTTTGCATATTAGATTGCAAATGATGGGTGCTGCCCGGAGAGCCCCAGTGTTTCTTACTGCTGTGTTTCAGAACTGAGCAGCACATTTAATAATCCAGCCTAATACTGGGACCTGAGAGCAGGGTTCCTCTGGGGCCAAGGCAACAGGAAGCCGTGTGTGCAACTGGACCCCACTGATTGGTTGGTGTGTTTTACAATTCAAATTTATGCTTCTTGTCTGCTTTAAGAGGGTTAGTCCCTCTGCCCAATAAATTATGGAGGTCAGAACTACCCCAAAGGGTTAGGTTAATCTTTCAAAATACTTGCGCACACACACACACACGCACACACACACACACACATACAGATTAGATTACACTAGAGAGATTACACTAAAAATATATAACTCTAGCCTAAATGAAAATTAGGTGAATTTGAACTTTTCCGAACCCATCAGTATAAGTGGAACATAAGATCTTGTATAAACAGGCTCCTTCTCTCTGTCTCTTCTCCTGTGCAGAACACTGGCAGATGTCTGTTGTTTTAATCAGTGGGGAAGTCTGAGGCTATCGAGACAAACATCTTTAATCTCATTGGATGTTCACCCTCCAGAAGACACAAGAGAAGCTCTGCTTTGGGGTTGTGGAGAAACTTGGGCCAGAAAGGCTAGTTGTGCAACACCATCTCCACAATCAGTCAGCCTGACACTCTGTCAGCTTCCAATAGCTGTGTTGCTATGCAGTGAGCATCCATAATGCTTTGCAGATAAGTAGGCCAAAGTTGGCCTAAGTAGGCCAAAATAAAATTATGAGCAGAGATATAAGATACATTTGATAGTTGACTACTGTGGCCTGCTCAACTGACATAGTGACTCATATTCACCAGATTCAAGTGTTTTCTGGAAGATGCTTAAGAACTTTGTGTTTGTATAACGGTAATAACAGAAACAGAAGTTAGATGATGCTGGGTCAACCTCTGCATTTGGGACCTGTCCTTCTTACGTCTTTACTGGCAGAGCTCAGCACGGCTATTATCTGGCGTTTGCCACATATAGTAGTTAGTCATGCCAATTAAACATCAATAGGATGTCGGGGATGAGTACAGATTGGCTGCCCCAGGATGTCCCATGTCCAGGTGGCGAGCAGAGCTCTAAGCCCGTCAGACAGACATCATGTGAACTGGAGAGCATCCTAATCAAGATCTCTTCCAAGCACACTCACAATATCTGGGACATGCAGATCTAGGCAAGTTTCTGATGGAATTGATGGTAGTCTACTACAGCCAGTTCTCTTCAAACCCAGTGATTTATGCATGTTTTCCTCGCCACTTACGTTAACATGAACAAACTGTTAATGGTTGTAATAAAATGCTATTCTACTATAACAACCAATGGTCATTTTGCTTTTTTTGTTTTGCAAGTTCTGCAATGAAGCAATGGGACAGACATCCCAACTCAAAAAAAACTTCCCAAACTAAGGCTCTATTGACAAGGTCACAAATATTAGTCATGCTAGATGAGTCTTGCCTTCACATTTGGTCTGTTCAACTGACCCAAAATCAAGTGCAATTACCCCCCCTCAACCTTTCCCAAGTTTCTTTCCATTGTCATTAAAGTGTAACAACGGAGGTTTTCGATTGTAGGCTGTTTTCCTGCATGGACACAATTCAAACATTGCTGTAAGGTGAAAACTATGTCCCTAGCTGCATTTTATAGTTTTACCGTTGTTTGTGTTTTTAGCCCAATGGCTTTCAATAAGTGAGGCCAAGGCACCCGGGCAGAGTTTCAAGTTACTATTTTTAAGTCTCAGCATCGTATGACACTTCGGGCACAGTATTATCAGGGTCTCGAGTATAACTCGAGCATAAAGAACATTGTTGGTGTACACAGAGTTTAGTAAAACTTATGTTTCTGAGGACAGCACATTACCTATTCTGCAACTTCGCCAGCATCTTGGATAAAAAGTTGGAATAAAAGTCCATCTCTGACAGTGAATGAACGGAGGGGAGAATGCACAATTACTACTACTACTATACTATACTACACTATACTATATACTATACTATATGATTTCCACTACTACACTTAGCTGTTCATGGCAACAGCTTTGCAATAGCTCTCTACATTTTTTCTCTACAAAATCGGAATTCACATTACATTGATGTTGGGTTCGGTGATGGACTTTTATTCTGACTTTTCATCCAAGATGGCGACGAGAGGAAGTTGCTTCGTAGATTGCATTCACATGATTGAAATTAACCAAACTCAAGGCATAAATTAGCAAACCTCAATCATGGAAATGGAGGAAGCTTCTCAACAGTAGCAAACAGCCTATAGAAACAGTAGCCTACACATCATCCTTATCAGTGAATGTGCAGCGTGAGACATGTACTTTGAGTTCTTGGTGCCTGGCTCTACCAGCTGAGCAGCAAGAACTGAGGATGTTTCACAAAATAATGACACTGTAAAAGGTTTCCCATAACAACGCTCTGAAATAGGCCTGGAGACCACAACAGCCAAGTGTACTGAGCAAGATCTTGCAACCCATAAATGCCTCTTTACAAGAGAAGCTGTGGGAGACAGTGGTGAAAATAGTGGTGAAAATAGTGTACTCTACATTCACTAAATAATGTTTCATTGTTATTAACAATGAATTGTTATCATTTTCATACATATTGCCATTTTCATTTGGGTTGTCCAGACTTAAAATGAGGTTAAATTTGTGTGTGTGTGTGTGTGTGTGTGCGTGTGCATGCGTGTGTTGGTAACCTATTTGTTTGTATCAGTGCTGTGATCTTCATGGTGAACTACAATAACCCTGCTGAATACCATGTGATGCAATGCTATGTTTAAAGACTGTTTTGAAAAAGCGAAACTTCATTCAGCTGTTTTGTCCTGGGATGAACTGGACATTTTGTGAACATCACAAGAAGGAGACTGGCCTCCAGTACCTTTCCCTATCAGAAGACATGCTGACAAAGAATGCCCTTCTTTTCAATGTCCATCTAGCCGCCTAAGTGCAAAATGTTTTCATTACAGTGCAAGGGTCTGTGAAGAGCTCATTCTAAAAATGGCTTCGCGATACAATCAGAGGTTTGAACAGACAGGAAAATCCATTTTTGGAAAGTCTAGATTCCACAACTAAAATAATCATGATGCTCCTTAATGGTCTGCTAAAGAAAGCAGCGGTGGGAAAATGTGGTGAGGAAACATAGCCTATTAAATTGGCTTCTGTAAGATTACAATTTCTGTATTCTTAGTCCGCTTGGCAGATTTGTACGTGTTGACTACTTTGCAGTCTTCCTCAAAACAAAAACATAACATAACACAAACATAACAAAACATAAAGCTGGAACACTGAAATAGTGTTGTGCAGTAAATGTTAGTGCTATTTTAAATTTGGTGTTGTAGTATCAGGTCATGCCAAAAAAACGGCCCATGGTGTCTGAATCATTTTGGGTTGGACACTTTGAAACAGGGCTTTCTGTAAGGGTGTAGTAATGTCTGCCTCAGTTCCACTGAGGTCAGCAGCCTGAGGTAACTGAGTTTGATCGGGTTTAGCAGCTGACGTTCCCAAATCCAGCTTCTACCGCCAGGCTACATGAATCAAAAGCAATGCCATTTCGTATGCATCAAATCAGTTCTGCCTTACAGTCCATCCAAGGCATTTAACAGTCGAGATATCACACATACACAACAACATTCGCAAACAATGCAATGTCTATGTGCTAGCTATATACTAACAATGACAACAAAAGCAAAAGCCAGCACATGCATGTCTGCAATACAGGCCAGGTACAAACATGGGCTTTTCTTCGTGCTTCATTCAGTCTGTGTGCATATTTGAACGTTTCTGTGTGCATGTGTGTCTGTGTGTGTTGTTCCACGTGCTATATATATGACTCCCTTGGGGTTCCTCGCTCACGTTCTGGCTCTAGCTGTGGTCTTAGCTGGGTTCCAGCGCCTGTCCACGTGGACAGCCCAAAGCTACAGCATGATATATAACAGCATCGAGTACAAACAGCTGAGTTTAACTGCTTCAGGAAGTTACCCAACATCAAACTTTTTCAAATTCAACTACTCTTGAGAAGTTCCAAATAGTTCCTTCTCAGTTCAATTTTCACACATCACTGACAGTACTAAGACCCCATGAAGACCTCTCTCACTATCCTGCAGGATACACACACAAAAACATGCACGTACACACACACGCACACACTGGTTTAATGTGTTTTGTTGCTGGCATGTTTGGTGTGTGCATGTCTGGTAATTCACGTGTTGCTTTGTTTCGTGTGACTGAGACAGACAGACTTGATCACGTGGCCTTCCTTATCCTGCATCTGCATTTCCATCTCACCGACCCACAACACATTTTGCCATACAAAAATAGAACTGTAAATAAGGCTGCTGCTTTCACTTTTTTATGGTGTGTGCGTCTGCAAACTAGTATAGGCTGAGAATACCAAACTCAAGGGGTGGGTAGATACCCAGGGACTACCCATGCACAGGCATGTGTGCTGCTTTGAAGGCCATTTTAGATGGAAAATCTCAAATGCAAAGGTCATAAATGTAAACAAAAATACATAGCACAATGAAGAAGCCCACATTGTGCACAGGCATTACATATCTTTAAAATAAAAAAGTCCATAATCTGTGAGTTACAGTAAAATCCCTGTGTGTGTGTGTGTGTGTGTGTGTGTGTGTGTGTGTGTGTGTATGCGTGTGCGTGTGGCAGTGGTGCATTTCCCATGCTGCGTGGGTGAGTGCAGACTCACGCTGTCAGGCTGGCTGTGCTCCATGGCGTCCAGCTGCTGCTGGATCTCCCTCAGGCGCGCCTCCTGCCTTCTCCTCTCCCCCTGGGCCAGCAGGGCCCCTCCCCAAAAGGACTGTCCACTGCTGCCAACGCTTGCTCCAGCTCCTGGACCTGACACACACACATACACACACGCCACACAAACATAAATACACTCACATGTGCAGACACAGACACAGACAACATAAAAAAAATACAGTCAGATACACAGAGGAAACATAAAGCTAAACTCTCTCTCACACACACACACACGTTCACACACTCAAAGCCTGTGTACACGCGCACATACGCACACACACACACACATACACACGTAGTACACCACTGCCAAGGGAGCACTCACAAACCAAACACATCCCCATGTGTGAGTACACACACTTCCAGGATCAGGAGTTTAGTAGCCCTGCATGCTGCAATTATGTCCATGGAATGGTGTGAAACCAAAAACACACACACACACACAAAAACACATAAAGTATCTGCTAACAGCTCCAGTGTCTCTCATCTCCATCTCATCTGTGTCTCACATGTCATCCGTATTCCACATAGCTCCGTCACTGACTCCCGCTTGGCCCAGTGTGTGTGTGTGTGTGTGTGTGTGTGTGTGTGTGAATGAGTGAGTGAGTGAGTGAGAGACAGACAGTGAGAGAGAGAGAGGAACAGTGTGTGTGTGTGTGTGTGTTAGGGTTTGCTTAGTGCTTCTGATTGCTAATGTGTTGTAAGACTCTACTGGAGGCCAAGAGTCTGACAGAGAGGCCACGAGGGGCCCCAATGCACTGACTCACCCCAGCAGTGTAGCCTCCTAGTAGGGGCTCGCAGAAATCACAACTTTATGGACTTTGCATGTTATGGTGGATGAACTCTGGAAGGTGCATGTGTGTGTGTGTGTGTGTAGGGGTTGACGTAGTGCCACATAGACATGGCTTCTGTGTCCAAGGCAAATGTTCTGGTGTATGTGGGTCAGGGGGAGAGAGGTGGATTATGTCTGGAAGCACATCTTTCTTCCTGTTTTGCATCTCTCTTCACCTTCCCTCCATCACTCCCATCTCTCTCTCTATCTCTTATCTACCCTGGAGCTACAGACTTCAGGAGCCTCTTCTAATATCACGTGGATCAAAACCTCAGTCAGAGACTTTCTGTCTGCTAACCTTCATTTTCCCTGCTCATAACCTGTTTCCATACAAGCCCTGAAGCTATCAATGCTGCAGGCTACAGCAGAGAACAAGACAGAGAACGAGAAGGAACGAGGGAGAGACAAGAGAGAGAGAGAGAGAGAGATGGAAAGGGAGAGAGTGAAAAGAAAAGAGAGAGAGAGTACACAGAAGCAGCAGTTTGTCCATATCTGAGAACCTCATCTGTAGTGTCATAAAGGCATCTTTGAGACCTGTTGAGGATCAGTTAGCTTTGTTTTGCCTCCTTTTCATGTGCTTGCTGGCTGACCCCTGTGTATCCCGGTTGTGTGTTTGTCTGGGCTGGAGCCATGGTGGGCCGGCATTGCTCTCTGTTCTTAACTCATGTCTTGTCTAGTTATTCTTCTTAAAAGGATTTGCTCATTTTCTGGCAATTCTCAAAGATGAATAAACACCCATTATATTTGTTAAAACGAGGAGATTAGAGTCTTGCAGGTTGTGATGTGCATGAGTAAATTAAGGTACATGTACATCCAGCATCTTGAGTGAGTTCATGATAAAGACGTTCAACAAAACAGTATGACAAAACCCAGACTGATGCCTTAAAAAATTCACATGACCTGGACATAGATAAAGATACACACCCACACAAACAAGCACACAAACACACACACAGTCAATTTGGGCGGTAGTCGCTTTTATGCAGTAACCCAACATAAATGTGGATACACAGAGAGCCGTTCCTTCATCACTGTGCCTTCTTTGCCCATAAAAGCATTCTCATGGCCAGAAGCAGTGTTGACAAGCCAAATTTAAAACTTCATTTCAAGTCGTGTCAGAGAAGGCCAGATTTCAGCTGCTGAGCCCAACTTTCCAAAGGCTCACATAAGATCGTGTTGCAGTGGTTCACTTAAGAGAGAAAGCATGGCGTTAAAAAGAGAAAAATAAATGCAGCAGTCTCACTTTACTACCATCTTCACACCACTAAGTACATGTCTTTGAAAAATGAAAATATTTTTCATATTGAGACTCCAGTCTGTTTTAGCTCCTTGTTTACTTTAGTCTCTGGTAGAGTACTAGACGGTAGACAAACAATCACCTTCTCAGATCATGTATTCATAATTACAATGACCTATGCAATCTATTAGCAGGTTGTTCTGTGCAGCAGCCTAATGTATTCGGCTGCACTCTACACTCTTCTTTTCTCTCTCTCTCCTTGTTTTCTTTTGTCTACGGAATAGCTTCCAGAACAGCTGCCGTGGTGTGGTTCATGCCTTGTCCTAGTTCTCTAAATGTGAGGACACTAACATGGCACTTCCATGCATTGACCTCATACGCTCTGCTGAAACTCTTTGTTGTAGGAGGAGAAACAGAGATGTCAGCCCTTGACCTAAATAGATGGCAAACCAAGTGATCTATATTACACGCTCAACTTCATGGATCCGCAGCTTGGCTTTAAATCTAAAGCATCTTAAACGGAATTTTAAAGTGTGATAACTGAAACTCAATAGTGGGTCACAGTAAAAAAATAAAATAACAATAAAAAAGCAAAAAAGGGGTCTGCCTCTCCTGATTGTTTGAACATGAGCCAGTAGACTGCTGAATTGTTCCTTTGCTCAGAATGCAGTCAAATGCCTGAAAACTATTTCAATATGCAAAAAAGTAGGTCAGCTGATCAAAAACGGCCAAGATGAATACCAGTAACTTTGTTTGAGATGTCAGACATCAAAACAAAGTAGTTTCCCTTACTTGAGATAAAAAACACGGACAAGAATGATCTTGGTAGACACCAGGGTAGCTCCTAAGTGAGACATTATTTTTTGGTCTTCCATTTCGAACACCCTACCTTCCCAAGGGACAGGTTGATATCCAATCATGCAAATCACAACCACTAGCATTTAGTCATTTACCAAAAGTAATGCTGTGTGAGGTCTTGAGACACCTTCGACCGGTAAAAAGTTTTTCACTATACAGATATCTAACCACTGAATCCCCAAATATGCAGTTAGTCCAAACACACACTTCTCAATAGCCTAACCAATGAGAACTGCACACATTCAGGTCAGACATTGCAACTGAGAACGACAGCATTTATTTTGATTTACTCAAAAAAAGAGGTTCACAGAAGGCTTCTTAAGGTTAACACCACTCTCCACTTTGTGCTCTCAAACGCTTCAGAGTTGGGTTTTACTAAAAGAAAAAGAGAGGAAGAAGAAAACTGGAATGACCCAATGTGGGTCCCAGCTGTCTCTCTCTTTGCCAAAAACAACTGCCAGATCTTTATTCCCTTAAATACAGCAGCAAATACATCCCCCCAAAAATAAAAAACTAAACGTAATTAGGTCAAATTTGAGCTAGCACTACTTCATCCTGTCCTACGGATCCTAGGTCTTGTGAGGACAGGTCTCGGTCTTGTTTTAAGACACTCATGATGTAGCAAGCTTTAGGTATTTGGTATGTGCTCAGATTTACAAGGTTTTTCAACTTTCAGAGGAGATGGGAAAGTGGGGGAAGACTCAGAATCAGGTTAAAACAACAGCATTCACAAGACATAATTGTGACAAAAATGATACTGGCCTGTAGAGCCCTGGCAAAGGTATTAATGATGTAATACCTTCATGTTTCCTGCAGGCCTTCTGTGAAATGTCAAGCTAACTGCCTAAAAACATTCTGTTGATGACAAGCTAACAGCTTAAAACCATGTGTTACCAATTTAGGTCATCCAAATAATTTTATCAGAATTGGACAGGACACACAAACACCTGAGTAGCAAACATGTGGGGCACAGAGTAACCATTCTGCATGCAATAGCTCTGGATCTGAATCTGAAGTCAGAGAGGACTGATGACCTACATGTGCAGCTTGCCACCATGCAGAGACCATGTCATCATTCACACGCAGCTTACATGTCTGTATGTCAGTTCATTTTGCAGGCCAAGGATTGCTAAAGAGAACAAAAGTTCATAGGGAGTTGCAGATGTTACTTCCCCAAATATAGTATGCTTGTGTTTTTACATACTGTCTTGGAGGCCATCTGGTTATCAAACCCAAAACTAAGATGCTATTACTTTCATACTGTGATGTGACGCAAGTACCCAGATAGCAAGAGGCTGGCAGCCCGCCAGAGAACCGACGAGCAAAAATTACAGTGTACTCCGTCAGCCTCTTGCTTTTGGTTAGTATCTCACCCTACAGCAGTAGTATCTTACTCCTGCAACTGAGTTACTGTGATGCCATAGTAGCAAAGAGGGTAAAAGTTGAGCGAGAGGCACAAACATTTGTTTAGGTCCGTGTTCTATTTTCGCAAGGGGGGGGGCTCTGCAGACCAAGATCACTGAAAGGTTTATATTGTGACGCAATGTGACACTCCCACTTACGCAGACAGAAACTATTCACGTTTGACCCCACTGTAATGTATTAGGTTGCTCTATCTTGGTCAGTATTCAATAATCTTTGAAAGTACAATCCTGCTCTTGCAGCTGAGATACTGTGATGCCATAGTTGTATCAAAGATCTGCCCAAGGTTTCTTCCTTGGACAAGGGAATTTCCCTTGCCCCTGTTGCTCTTGGGTGGACCTTATTAAGGTGCTCCTTGTTAATGTATGGGAGTATTGTAATTTTGCCCTCACACCCCAAAATATAATAAGTCAAAATTTACTTCCATCCTTGTAGTATCTTACTCCTGCAGCTGAGCTACTGTGATGCCATAGTAGTATCTTACTCCTGCAGCTGAGCTACTGTGATGCCATAGTAGTATCTTACTCCTTCAGCTGAGCTACTGTGATGCCATAGCAGTATCTTACTCCTGCAGCTGAGCTACTGTGATGCCATAGTAGTATCTTACTCCTGCAGCTGAGCTACTGTGATGCCATAGTAGTATCCTACTCCTGTAGCTGAGTTACTGCAATGCAGTATCTTACTCCTGCAGCTAAGCAACTGTGATGCCATAGTAGTATCAAAGATACTCTAGAAACCGGTTCATCAACCGTCTCTGGTAGTATCTTACTCCTACAGCTGATCTACTGTGATGCCATAGTAGTATCTTACTCCTATAGTTGAGTTACTATGATGCAGTATCTTACTCCTGCAGCTGAGTTAATGTGATGCCATAGTAGTATCTTACTCCTGCAGCTGAGCTACTGTGATGCAGAGCAGCACCACAATTGTCTGGTGCACACACAGAAGCAAGTGTCTCAGTAGTTAAGACAGAGCTTGGACAAAGCTGTTTGTTTTGTTTTGTAAGGTGATATTTTAATGGAACGGCCAGGGCACTTCAAGTCACAGTGCGGTCTCAAGATCACAACTGTGCATACCACTACATGCAAGTTCAGAATGAAATGCTAGGGGCTGATGAGACTTTATTAAAAATCTTATGTTCAGCCTTTGCTATGGGTTTGCATGTTTTGATAGCCTTGGATAGTGAATGTAGATGTATCGGGATACATATGGTATCCCACACAGAGGAAGGCTATCTTTAGCAGAGGGGAAATCCATGGCTAAAGAGTAGGACACTGGAAAGAAACACTACAGTTATATATCTATTCTATATTTCTAGTCTGTGGCAGCAGTGTGCATAACCGTAGGAGCCATGACTTGTTTCTGCTTTAAAGTGGTCAGCGCCAGTCTAAACATAGAGGGTGTTGGTTTGGTTGGAAAGTCACTGAGCACGAAAGGGAAAATAAAGATGCAGTATAGATGCTGAACTTTGGACAGCTATGCTGATGCACATGCACGAGGGGCTCTTTTACTGCTGTGTAAAGAAGGCAAAACACAACAGCAGAGAAAGAAAGACAGAGACTTTGATTTCAATCATTTTAGGCTTGTGATTGTTATAAGAAATCCCATTTTAGTTCTAGACAATAACATTATAATCTAGGTCTACAAACATTTCGACATATAAGTCTACAAAACCACAAAAATTTTGACTGAAAAAACAAGATATACATGCTACATACACAGGACCCAATGAAAGTGTAAGAAAGAGAAGATGTTGAGAGATCGCCAGCTTCAGTGAGTCAGTCTACAAGTCAGTCAGTAAGCTTCCCTGTAACCTTTCTCCAGCTCTCTTACTTTGTCTTCTCTCTTGCTCTCTCTCCCGGTTAGTGCCACGTGGACCATGGACCTCAGCCAGGCTCTCTCCACAAGCAGCCCCACAGCTCGCGGTGCTATTAAAGCCTCAGCGGCAGACCACTACAGTACCGGAGATCTGGATCGCTCTCTCCCTCTTTCTGCAGTCCTCTGGCATGGAGCCCAGCAAACTAACGCCCTCCCAGGTCAGAGCTTGAGCTCAATCCCCAGGCCCAGGGCCCCAGCTCACGGTCCAACCTGAGACCTGCTCTTTGCCATTCATAGGCTCTAAAAGCCAAGCGTGAGAACAAGGTGTCTGCTTTCAACACCATTACTTCAACACCTGCACAAGCACACATCCCCCCCCCAACAGATGAAAGGTCACTAGGGCAGCATAAGATATATGATAATCCCCCATCAAGATCTGCAAATCTGGACTCACTGCAGCCGCAGTTTCTGTGTTGAAACTCAGATGTCATCCAGGTGTCTTTGGGAGAACAGTCGGGTGGGATGAGCAGAATACAACAGGAACCTGTCACCTCAAGATGGTTCCGTTTCTTCAGTTTCTTTTTGCTATTTTGTTCTTGCGGAACACAAAAGTTCATATTTTACAAGGCCAGGTTGGATCACTCGCAGATGACGTCCTGATTGCAGCACATTCTTGAGGTATTAGAAGATAAACTCACGGGTCATCTGGACCTTGTAGTCCTGTTCCTCGGATTGAGGGTGGTCTGGATCAGCATGTCTGTTCTTTAACAGATCAAAACCGTATGCCAGATATACTACACAAAAAAATCACACACACACACACACATTGTTTCCATGGTTGACAAATGCTGAAAGTGGATGTTGATAAGCTTACCATCTGTTCATAAAATGGGACAATGCATCAATGCCAAGGGATGATTGCATTCTTAACTGCTTTAAAAATGATCTCTGTAGTTCCGTAAATGTGCCACAGCACTGTGAGTGAGATACTCGAACTTGAGAATGGCAACCAGCTATAAAACTTTTTGCCTGTGTTTGTAAGATGCTTTGCTAATGTTTTAAGTGTGCACACACAGTCATGAGCATGAATCCGGGAGGCAGGTAAAATTCTACACACTCTCATTCTAAAGCTGACCTCCTGTGCATCCTCCTAAATCTGGGCTTTGTGCCAAAGAATGATGCATCAAACACAAACACAACTATAACAACCAATACTTATCAAAAGCATCTGGGACTGTCAATGCACTGCTATGGCCCACTGATTCTTACCCACTGCTTTGAAATCTATACAAGTGGCACTATGGTCAAGACTAGTCATGTGTATGTGACCTACATTATCCAGCTGTTAGCAATTTCTGATGGTGACGTTAGGTTCTTTTTCATTGATTAGATACAGCTTGTAAAGAAGACATGGACGGGAAGCAGTGGCCATAACTGTGGTGCACTGGAGGCGTCAGCCAAGCTGTTTTTGGTGCCGGAGCTCAAGGGCGCACTAGGGGGATGCAATCACTTCCTCTCCAGCTCCATCACAGTGTGGAGGTTGACCTAACCATGCAAATGATGCCAAGTCAACAACGTGACAGACAGAGATCACAGTGCACAGGAAAGAGAAACTTCAGTGACTTAGAAAAACATTTCTGACCTGTTTTTTTCCCTTTTGTTCTGCCCCTCTTTGTGTATTCTGATGAAATAAGTGTATGTATGAGAAAGACATGTGCATGCTGAACTTATTCAAACGTATGTCTTATCTCTAATTGAGATAAAATCACTCACTAGGTAAAATAAAGTAGGAAAAGCATATAACGAAATAATGCCAAAGACATTTCTTCACCTCTCCTGAAAACTTGGATGCTTTGTTCAATTCCCTGGTGAGATAAGTGTGGACAAGTCCAGCTCATCAATCAATAACCACAAGCTATCTCTGCATACTAGATGCAGATCTAAATGCAGATCAGAGCATAATACTGCATCTCCACTGACTTTGCATACCCTTAATAGAAAAGCCTACTCACTATGCTTAGAAGATTTACACATTTATATCTCCCCTATATATTAATCAACAATTAATTTAATAAAATCACCTACTGTGATCAAAAGGAGCAAAATGCCATTGGTCATTGATTGAGGAGGTAAAGTTATTAGCCATTTGAGAACAAAGAACAAAGACACATTAAATTACTTGATTTTACCCCCCCCCCCCCCCCAAAAAAAAAAAAAAAAAAAAAAAACTTTTCTCAGTGACTTGGCTGGTTCAGCAGTGCACAGTGACATTAGTTCACTGTGTTAGTACAGTTTATCAAAAAATCAACGAATATATCTTTGAAAATGAGTTTGTTTGCTACTTAATGCTCTAAAGGTAGCCAAAACTGATGGCTAAATTCAAGCGAGACCAGCATAACTCCAGGAATCTGCTTTCTGACATAAGACCAGAGTACTTTATTCATTCTTTTTTCTTTATTCAATAATTTTTTGGTGTTTACCTTCAGTGTGTACTCAATCAGTTAACATGGAGTCACTTTTTTAGGCATAGGCCTAAAAGCATAGTCTAATTTTGTAACTGCATTTAAGAGGCCATGCATTGATCAGGCTGTGCCTGATAACACTGGGGGCTGAGAGAGAAGCTGTAAATGTGTGCTGCAGTAAATCACTCCCCTTTTCCAATACACCTTCAGGGATTACAGGTTTACAAGGAGTTTTACTACTCTTTTGCGGTTGACCCCTCCACTAATTGTGACTTCCGTAGTAGCTAGACAGGCCAGAGTTGATGTGTGTGTGTTGATATATATATTTACAGTGTTTACAATCAGTGCATGGCATGGCTCAGGGACCGCTAGTTTGTTTTAATGTATTTCATTTGTGTCTGTAGTCTGCAACAAGGAACATTTTATTGTAGATCATGCTGACAAGAGTGGTGGGGTGGGCAATTACTCCAAAAAAAACTTTTACAATGTGAGATGTGAGATGTGCTGAACCAGAATGGAAAGTTCAGACTCACTGTTATCTGGCCGTCTATGTTTATGATGAGATATGCAGTCCGTGTTTGGGGAGATGACACTATTTTTCCATTACAACAAAAAAGTAAAAAAAGTTATTCAAGGGTTATTTATAAGCCTCTGAGGTAAAAAAGCATTTTTACAAAGAGGAGCAAAAGTGTCTATTCCTGAAGGTGAGGGTTCTTGAATTGTAATAACAATCATAAACTAATATGTGTCAATGACACGCACAAGGAAAAAGACCACATTGGACTGAGCACAGCAAAGAAAATCTGTAGAAACTGCAGTTTAGAAAAAGGAAAGTTAAGTTCTATATGCGATCATGCAAAGCTGAAATCTAAAACAAAACAATGCTGAAGGGTCAGCATGGTGTTGTCGAGCTGAGCTGGGCTGGGCTGGTTTTCAGCCACACACTAAATTCAGCAGCGTGGCTCCTATGTACAACACCACTGTAAAATATCAAACATGTTTAGTTAGCAGAGATTTGCTCATGTGGTTAGTGCATTAGGAAGGTGAGCTGGGCGTTCCCAAGACTGGTTTGTGACTCATGCCATCTCCAAGACAAGGAGGCAATGAGCTGGTCCTCAGCAGGCAGTGCTTCTGATGTTTCCCATAAACAGGCAAAGGAGTGGCCAAGTGACCTCATAGCATCAAAGTAAATAGAGAAACCGCCAAACTCTACACAAGAATAATATTGCAGAAGTGGTGCAACTATTAAAATCACACTTTCAGACACAACTAGTCATTAGGAAACATGCAGTTCTCACACGACGTCTGCTCGTGCAAAGGTCCTTTAAATAATATCAGACATGTAATGTGTTATACTGTATTTTATTATAATTAACTCAGCTTGAAAAGATTTTTGATAGAGATTTTTGGTAGGATTTTTTTAAGCTTCTGAAGTCCATTGAACCACACCAACACAAGGAAAAGTTAAGATTTCTCGCAAAAGTAACCTAGTTTTGTTGATCCCATGTCTCAAGCCCTCAACCTACTTTTTAATGTGTGTGTATGTATGCATGTGTTTGTGTCATGTGGTTTTCAGCATGGTTTTGGTCCACTTTAAAACAAATCTACTCATCAGAGGAGCCCTACCACAGCACACCCCTCTACATCCCAAACTCTCTAGAGCAGCTCTTTGTAGTTGTGTGCAGTAATACATGCCCCACCCTGGGCCAGATGGCAATGGACAGCTGCCCCCGGTGATGGCCCCACCTTGGGGCCTTAAGTGAGTGTATATCATCATATTCATCATATTCATTTGCAATTTGTAAAATGCAACATTACAGGATTTTCCAATGTTCTTGAAAAGTGAAGAGCGCCTAGTAGATTAAGTTTGGCAAAAAATGCTATGATTGAACATCACTGAACACCAGCTTCTTTTGATAAGAAGATTTACTGCTGGTGGTACGCCCTTCCTAGAATGAAATGGAAAGAATTTGAACTAAAAAATGAGGACCAAAAAACAGGCTGTTACATAAGCTTCACACCTTCAAGATGTGTTCACTATTAAACACATATCTTGTCAGTGTACTGCATCATGTTGAGTGAGTAAAAGAGAAGATTTATAAGTTTATAACCCCTTTTTTTACGATGATAAGACCACTCTGAGATTCTACGTACAATCACTTAAACATAACCACATTGATTTGGGGGCAAATGTTCTGGTAGCCTATGGTATCATAAAACTACAAAAGACTACTTCAAAGTCATTTTACCCACTTGGGAATTCCTGTGAGAACTAGCACTAAATAATACCTACTTCACCAAAGCTGTGGTGGGATTTTTGAAGACCAACATAACCACACACATTGTTCTATGATGTCTTAAAGTTTAGAGCCCACATTAAATACATGGCAGATCACATAAGCCATGGACATGCCTAGAGATAATGTGCTTTTTTAATAAAGGAACAGGTGTTCCTTCTTATCTGTATGTGCACTGGTCTACTATGAAATTACTATGTTTGTTAATAGTGATAGTAGTGGTTGGGGGAAGAAGATAAACCTCTTTTTACATGTGGATAATTTTGGCAACAAGATGTGATTTGACCACTCAAGTTGCTAGACTAAACATCTCTTGTGAAAATACACAAAACAAAGTAGAATTAACATATTGTCTGCAGAACAGTTAATACTCTTCACTGTTTAGATCTATCAAGTTTTACAAGGAGATTTCATCTCTAACAAATGCTGAGTATTTTGTTTTTGAGCAAAGTAAAACACCACTACTAGACCCTCCACACAGCTTCTTCTCATTTTGGCTCTCTTGAGAGGACCTCAGTGCAAGTGCTTGGCCTCCCCTGTAAATTAAAGGCGACCAGGTCAGCCATTTATGGCTCTGGAACGCACCCATCTATCCACAGCAAGCCTTTTAATTATGTTCTGGGTCAGTTTGCCAAAGACGGCTACAAGAACCAGCACAACGTATCCACAAGAGAATCAATTACTCTCTGGAACCTTGGTCCCAGACGCTGGAGTCCAGCTGAGATGAGTGTGTGCAGGTATGTGAATGTGCTTGAGCTGGACACCAACACTTCCTCTAACTTATTTCACCCTCAGCTGAGGATGCACATGATGCTTGAAGAGAGCAGCCAGCTCCAAATTTGCAGGGGATTTAGAAGGGGAGGGCATGTTTGGGGCACTCAAGGGACTGGGTTAAATAAACTAGGCACAGTTGAAGATCATTTCAAACGTGGCTATCAGCAATGGTTCACAGATCACAGTCAAGAATTCTCTGTAATCTAGAACTCCCAGATAACTGTTTAACAGAAAGATGCCACGACTTTAATACCCAATTGAAAAGAACATACTCCATGTGTTTTCCTTTAAATTACAGACATCTCTGTAGCACATGAATGACTGGGCACTGGATGGATTTCCCCACAGACAGCACCTGGGCCAAGACATCACAGAGAGGATATACTGATATAGAGTGGAGAAACCTCAAGCTCCAACACGTGAGTCACGCTGCTCCTTCCTCCAAATGGTTTTAATTAGATGTCTAAGCTGCAAATGCTACTAAGAGGAGTAAAGCAGAGCCTTGTCTCCCACTACACACACATACATGCACAAGCGTGGGCGCACTCACACACACACAGACACACTCACTCACTCTCTCTCTCTAAAGAGAAAAATCTGTACAGAAAGGTGAAATGGGCAACAAGTTATGAGACTGATTTATTGAAAATGTCTGGCCTTTCTGCCCTCAGTCCTGCTAGTGAAACGACTGAATGATGTCCTGTGGTCACAAGCAAGCCTGCGATACATAACAAGCCAATGGTTTTTATTATCATCTGCACAGGACAAAGTGGTCATTGTCCTGTTTTGTTGTATAAAAAAATCCATTCTTTCTCTGCCATGATTCTTTGCCATGAACATATCATGGCTCAAGACCAGCCTGCAGCCAAACATGAGGGGCTTGAAGATTTCTGCTTCAAGATCATGGAGGATACAAACAATGAATTCTATCACATGAAAATGAAACCATTGAAAAATTACTTCCAAGTTTCAATCATTTCAGTGATAATATTAACTCACACAAAACACCCCTGATCAAGTGATCAGCCCACCGTGGAGCAAACACATGCCAATTGCTAGGGTTCAGACACTTCGCACAAAGTCACACGATGTGAAAACTGCTGATGCATCAGGCTACCCATTCCATCTACAGTATATCAAGATAACTGAAACGAATACCAGTAGTACCCCTGCAAGGCAATGCTGTGAAACCAAACAAATGACAGCTTATTGCATAGGCCAACTATGCACTCCTGTTCTTAATTGTTAAATGGCAGCGCTATCTGAATTCACTGAAAACAGCCTCATTACAATTAAAATTCTGGGTGACAATTAACACCTCACATATGATTTTCAAGCATGAACACGTTTTAATACAAGAAGGCTTCGTTCATCTTCTCACATTTCCAAACAAAAATGAAGTCATGATCTGTAAAACCACAAAGGCTGCAATGATATGGCATTAACCTAATGTCTGGACAGCCAGTAAGATGGAAACAATGACATGCCTGCAATACATACTCAGGGAAAAAAAGTAGCCGGTGTCTTTTAGAGCTGTAAGGTAAACAGACTATGGGCTCCCACTGGGACCTCTATTCTAAGTCATGAGGCTTTAATAGAAGACTGATGAGGCTGCCCGCTGGGCTGGCTACTGTAATGAGCCCTAATGACTCCATCTCTCCAGCACTTTATATCACGCTACTGGTGCTTAATGGGCTTACCTAGGTGATCCCATGCCTGGGAAGTCAGGAGTGGCTAAACTGTACGGAACTTACCTGGGGCATGTTGTGGTCAGGATAGGGGCTTCGCACAGACAGGAAATCTTGATGAGGGAGCAGAATCTGCAGTCTGGCATCGATTTGGATAAGCTGATCCAGTTCAGAAGGCTCTGGAGTATAGCCCTTGCCCAGTCGCATGGATGTTGTGCACAGAGATGGCGTCCCCTGGCAAAATAAGGACACAAAGACACTGGTCAAAAGGTGAATTGCACATACAGTAACTGTGTGTGTGTGTGTGTGTGTGTGTGTGTGTGTGTTAAGAGAGACGACATCAATAAACCATCTTTAACCACCAAGCTAAATTTAGTTTACAAGAATCAACCATTTTCGAAGAACAATCTGCTACCATCAACTAAAGTCTAATTGCTGTCTGAGCCTAGTCGGGAGAAAGGAAAACTTCAAGGTTCCTGTTGCCTTCACTTTAATGTTAAACTATTTCTGGAATTGACTAGGATAATTTTCTAAATTACAACACAGACGGTCCCAACATTTTCCCTGGTCTACACATCATGCAAAAGCTACATCTAAAAGTTATTATGCAGGTACAAATTAGACCAACTAGGAGACCCAGTGGTAATACACCTAAAGAGAGGAATGACATTCTTTGGAAGCCACTCTTCATCTTTACACCTGGCATTTTTCATGTGTTTTTTGGAGGGGGGAAGAGGGGATCTTGGTTACTCTCCAACTCCGTTCCATTCTGCTCCCCTCAACTTTCTCCACTGGCCATTTCCTTGCCAAGACGGCCTGACGGAGGCCAAATATCTAAGTACTGACGAATCTTTGCCTCTGTTTTAGCGATGAGCAAAGCTCTCGCTGGGGCTCAAAGGCAAAGGAGGCGGTAGTCAGGGGTAGGCAGTGAGGTCACCGCCACTTCTGAGTGAGGTAATTTCTTGTCCCATGGCCCATGCTCGCACTCGTGAGGCCCCCACCCCATCAGTTCCCTCAGCAAAGCCTAAACAGCTACTGACTGCCAGAGCCCTTCGCCTCTCACCCCTCCACACACACACACACGCACACACGCACACACACACACACACACACACTTAATATGGAGTTGTGAGGCTTGGTAGAAAGCTCTGATAAAGACACCACAAACAGGAGCTTGCTGTAAGCAGCACAGTGTGTCTGAGACGACCTGGGAGTCAAACTGATATCAGCTGAATAGAGCAGGAGTGCTGAAAGCAAACCCATCTGCCAGATCAGTAGCTGGGATCTGGCCAGGAGCACTAGAGATGGTGCTAGACAAGGTGAATTAGATACTGAACAAAGCAACACACATGTGTTTGCAGTGCACTGCAGATGGCTGCAGTGTTTCCCACACACTGACTCGACTATGGCAGCCCACCATAGTCTGACTCGCCCCACCATAGTCTAAATATGAACCAAAAATCTTTCTCACCCACCACAGTCTCATATAAAATACTGTGGGAAACACTGGGCTGATCCCTGACACCAACAATAAAATGTTTACAGTGTAGTGCAGGGGTTCTCAAACTTTACTGGACTGGGGACCCCTCATGGAGAATTTTTTTTTTTAAAAACACCTCATTATTGCAATAGAAAATGTAACCATATAAGATTATAGCCATTCGTTTTTTTCAGATGCTTTTTAACTCTCATTCTAAAAACATATTTTGCTAATACCACAACAGTTTTAAATAGGCATGTTTACTGCATTTGGCAAAACTTGACAGTGCAAATCTAGGCTTACTGTGTTAAAAAATATTGTTTGTTTGACATAATTAATAATAAATTAACATTTATTTTGCCTACGGAAAATGTTTTGACAGATTGATGTAGTGTCATCTAATGTTGTGCTGGTGGGAGTAATGAGCACAGTGCGATTGGGCTCTATACAGATCTCTACTTTTTTCCTCCCCATATTTTTTCTCCCCAGTTTATACTTTGTAGCAAACTTTTTCATGGACCCCCTGGCATTGTGCTGCGGACCCCAGTTTGAGAACTAATACAGCAATATACATACCAATATGTATAGTGTACTGAGAGGGGGTGTAAAATAAAAAAAAGCCAAAAGACACACACAAGGCATAGATCAGGCACGAATCCATGTCACATAAATATCACTTGCTTGTGTGATGTTTTAACAGGTACAGGAAGGTGACAAGACTCCTGAGCTCTCCAGGGTCCTGAAGAAAGCAGTGAGCACTGGGACATCTACAAATGCAACCCACAGGTCTACTGCTCATCTTATCAGCAGTGGAAAACCCAGACAGAAATATAAGAGCTAAATGAAATAAAAAATAGCTAAAGGTTCTCAAAATAAACAAAAATAGTCACATATTATTTATATGATATAATCATATAATAGCTAATAGTTAGTATAGTTAGTAGTATACTAGTTTTATTTTAATAAATAATGCTGTCAGTCATTAGGGTGAGACAGTATCCTATCTCTGCCAAAGTAAGATGAAATGGGGTAGGGGGCAGATTTAACAATCAGTAGGGAAGAGTGGAAAAGATGCCGGCTGGGTTTGACCATAGATGGCTCTGGGTTTGACAGTCTGAGACATCCAGCATCAACAGGAAATATGTGGATTAAAAATTCCATTGAGGTCACCTAAGGATAGTCTGAGAGTCTGAGAAGCAGAGTCTGCTGCCGTTGATTATGAAGCCCTGTTAGATTCTGGTAGAGATGACTTCACACACACACACACATACACACTCTCTCCCTCTCTCTCTCTAGCAGACTCTCCAGATTCCATCCAAACCTAAACACTGTTCTGCAGCATCCAGAACAGCAGAGATATGCAATAACAGGAAGTCAACATCTAACCTGAAAAAAGCCTCAAAGCTAACACTCTCCTCTGTGCAATATTCACTAACAACATGCATAGAAAGGCTCCTCAAGTAATCCATGATAAACAAAAGAAAGTCTTTTGGCAGAACAAAGCAGCTGAAGCCTAAACACTTCCATGTGTCCCACCTTCATGACTCACAACAATTACAGTCATTGCAAAGAAACACACTGCACAATGTTAGGGTTCACCATTCTTGCTCTCAAAAAAAAACATGCAGCAACTAAGGCAGAATAATGCCTAACAAGTCATGAACACCTCTCATTAATATTCCATTGTCTACACAATACTGAGGCTGTGATTGATGACAGCTGGGGCAGAAACGCCTTTTCCAAATCCAATAATCTCCATCAAGTCATTCTTGTGGCCTGATGAAGGCTTGAAGTCAATATCTTGCAGAGGCAGGCAGACTGGTGGCACTTTGTAGGCCACTGCAGCATGCAGGTCAGCAGCAGGATGCCTGCACAAACTAAACAGGCTGCCAAAGAAACACAGGCCTGTGTGCCCTCACTTGTCCAAGAACTGAATCAGACAAATAGAATTAAAAAAGAGCTTGCACCACATCAGTCACATTTAGAGAAATGGAATGTAGCCGCTTGTCTATGTCCTGTCCAACTCTCTGACCTATTCCTCCACCAATGGCACCCAGCACGTTTAATCACACTGTCAGACAAGCTTTGAAGTGGTTTAGCCATGACAGCTTCCCATAGCAAGTAACCCTCCCACTGATAGATTACACAAAGTGCTCAGGGGGTTGTGGTGGTTCAGGCTGTCTCTAGATGTGAATTATGACTGGAAATCTGCAAGGTGATAGCTACATTGTCAGTAATGACCACCCTGCCATAGTGTTCACCTGTTCTACGTAACTCTGATGTGACATCATTGGAAAAGCCAAAGGGAAAGGAATACCAAATGCATGTTGGGATACATGAAGGTCCTCTATGTACCAGAGATCAGAGGTGGTGATTTTGTGAGCTATCAAAACCTGACACACTGGCTTCAATACAAAGCTAAACGTGCATGCAGTCAGTCAGCTGTAAAGGTATTCACAACAGTAGATATAGGAGGTTTAACACTGCTGACTAAACTTGTAGAGTCACTAAATTAGACTAAATTACCCTGAAAGCTTGTGTCAACAGGTGGTTGATTTAATTAGTTAAAACACATTGATGTGATTAATTAAATATAATTCCATTATTCATTTAGGATGTATAATTTGGATTTGAAAGGACAGGGTCCGCAGAGATCCAAAAAGTATGATCTGAATCTGCACATGTCCTAAACCCAGCTATTCCCGGTCAGCAAGTCTGTCTGGCTGCTAACCTGGGCAGTGGTGGCAGCAGTGCTGCAGTGGTCTTGGCTCTTGTCATCTATGTCCCGCAGCAACTCACAGAGACGCAGCCTCTCATCCAGTGTCATGGGCACGTGCTGGCCACAGCTCACCAGCTGGAGTGTTCCACAGAGCGAGAGAGAGGAGACCCATCATGTGAGTCTTGAAAACATCCAATTCAATTCAGCCAACACACACACGCACACATTTCCTCAAGTGTCAGTCACATTTCTCTTTCAAAGGCAATTCCAAAGGGAAAAAACAGGTGGACAAAGGACTCATTTACAAAACAGCCATATGACTGACCTCAATATTTTTCTTCACAAAGTTCTGGCTCTGCTTGCCTGTGGTGTCCACCGTCTGCCTGCTTTCTGCCTCACCCTCTTTGTCCTGCTCCTGATCAACTTCAGATCAAACAATTAATTAGTTTAGGGGATGGCTAACCCTTATCCTAACCCTAGTTAAACCTACAGTGTGTGTTGCATATGTGCATTGGGATGTTATTTTCTCATGTCATACATAACCTGAAGCACAAATTAGAGCTTAGAAAGTCAGAAATTAGAGGGCTAGAGCGGCCATACTATGTTGTGATTACACAGCAACAAAAGACCATTGTTAGTGACAACGGAAAGCCGAGTGCCTAAATCTTCCTTAGCTGTTCTATTACTATGGTATATCATTGTCTCTCGGGACACGTAGCTTTTCTAATACGATTACTTCTCATTAAAAACCAGTGATGAGAAAGACAACGATTACCTCATAAATAATTATTCTTTGGATTAGAAACATAGGCCCATTTCAGAATTCCATTTAGCAGACATGATTTTTGTTTTTCAAGAATCCACTTGTCTTTAAACTCAGATCCTCCATTTTAGTGGGCCACAAATATTTTATGTATGCACATACTGCCATCTAGTGCCTAAAAATGGCTGTTTTTGCTAAGGCAAACGAAAATAGAAAAAGGAAGATAGAAATACTAGCATACCCTTCATACATCCCTGATGACTGACATGCTTCTCATACTCTTGTTCAGGAATCTGAGTCCCAAAGACTGGCACAATGTCTGGTTCATCATCGTATTCTTGGGCTGGAAAAGGGTGGGGGGGTATGGGGCAGTTGACTGAACTTTTGATATTGTTTTTTTCTCTTCAAAGATAGTGTGATGGTGTGTCCTGAAAGAGACTTTAGAAGTAATTTGTGCTGCTATACTCACATATGGAGGATTTCAGGGCCAAAAACAACTTAGTATTTTCAACAGCATCCCTGTTTCCACCGTTAACTGAAAGTTCCTGTAAATACAATTGATGAAAGCTAATGAAAAATTAATGTCCTGTTGTCCAATATGGTTTGGTTAAATTAGGTCAAATTGCACTTTATGTGCACATCACTGGTTATGTTCTAATGAACTGAAGTAAGAAAGGGCTTCTGGCGCAAACACATTAATTATATTCAATGTATTAATAGGATTATTTAATGTCATTGCATGCATTCTATGTTTTGAAATTGTAGTAACACCACAGTTCACCTGAAACTCCTGCCATAATTTTTGGGAAAGCTCTCGCCCTTTCTTTTTCACTTCCTTCTCTTTGGAGATCTTCTGGGCAAGGATTTTGTCCAGTCTCTTCATCTTCTTGATAGCCTTCTGCAATTCTTGATCGTCATTCTCTTCATCCGAAACATCTGTCTGAGACGTCTCTACAACATGTCCACAAAACATTCAAAATATGTTCCATAAATCAATCTGTTCATGACATACACTACTGACAAAATATTCAACAAATCACTTTGACCTACGCGTAGTTAATTTCTAGCCAGTGTCAGATTAATTATTTACCTTTGGGGAGGTGGTTACTCTCGGCATCCTCATCAGAAATACTTTCTGTCAAGCTTTTTGCTTCAAAGACCTTAAAACAGCAGAGGAAACAGGAAAAGGAATGAACTAGGCCTACAGTTCGCTCAGCTCTGATTGCGAGCTCTGTTATGCAAGACAGTGATGTGACCAACCGTTGTCTAGAAAAATTATATTGTTTCTATGTCACATATTTTTAGGTTTTCAATGCAAACCAATGAGTCCTGGAGCCAGAGGGGTTGGTCAGTAGGCATCTAAGGAGTATACGCTTCATAATGATTTTAGGCAGGCCTATCCTTCAACTAACTTAACCTTAGAGGTAAGAAAAACTGCACTGCATTGGTGGTATCTTTCTGGCTTAATGTCACCCTCTGTCTATGCAGTATAATATGTCATTAGGTAAAAAATCACTAGGCTTACAAACCAATTTGTGCTAATATTCCATTTCATTTTCACTTTCATACTTTAACAACTTCATATCACTAACATCAAAAACAAAAAGAATAATCATAAATCTAAATCTGTGAATAGCTACGATTTATTGGAATATGTTCATGTATTAGGCTATATGTCGATTTGGCTGATTTTATTTTCACAACTAGAGGGCTGCACCTGCAGGTCTAGCGTGCCTTGGAAACGTGCAAGTTTCACCTGAATGGCGTCCGTACTAAGTACTTCCAGGGACGCCGAATTTTGACGGATAATTCTGCTGCCGCCCTCGCCTGTTGCTGTTGATACACGACTTCCAATACGTACACGCTCACTCGAGGCGGGACGGGAAATATCTTCCAGGCTGCCCCTTGTTATATCCATCTGATGCCAACAGACCTGAAACCAACATTACAAGTTGTTTAAGAAAGCGTCAGCCAGACTTTTGCATCAAACCTCTAGAAGAGCCAAGTGTTCTCGCAACTGTTTGAGATTGGACTAATATAGCCATAAGCTGTACGCACCCCTCTAAAAGATACGGAAAAATACGGATTGGTTAAAAAAGAAAGCCAAACAACATCTAGCCTTGCGTTGTTTCCAGCAGCAGGAGAATAGCTAGCTCGCTAGCAAGAGTTATCTATGGCTACCTGATGGTGGAAAAAAAAACTTTTATGGCTTATGTTCTTCTGATAGTAAACAAAATAAACTGCCTATTCCATTGTCAATGCTATTGCCATAACACATCACTTGACATAGGTCTATTAGGATTCACATTTCTTCAAAGAATCTCCATCTCTGTTTTGACCAGTAACCAAGAACGCCGTCGATGTCCCGGATGTGGTAACCATGCAGACGTTACGTCGTTCACTCAGGACCTGAGGCCAGGTCAGTGCTGAACTAGATGGAAGGGTGCTAGTGATGAAGCATGATGGTTGGGATTGGGGCATGGTGGATGAATTTTTGAATGGCCAGGAGGGGCCAAATCCTGCCTAGTTGCTGGGTGGGGCCGTCATGGGTCGGCATTGATTGCGCGTATATATTGTGTAATGCATTATATATTAGATGGCACACATCTAAGGATGAAGAAAACATGAACACGAAGAAAACAAACATGAAGTAATAATAATCACATGACTGCAGGGCATATGGGCGTGTATGCGGAGAACTGGGCACGTTTTAAGCTACACACCTTAATTCTTTTAATGCAGGGCATATCAGAGGAGGCACATATTACGTGTTGTATGTTGCTTTGGATTAAAGTGTCTGCCATGTACACATAAACATAAACACATAAATATAGGTCAAATAAGCATAGTGTGCGGGGGAGACAAGTCTAACTCTGCATTCTGAGTCTTTTTAAAAATGCAACTCATGTTAGTGGTGGCAGGGATGCGGGCATTTAGATGGTTTGAGTCTTGGGCCCTGCGGGCCCCTATTTGAACTATGTTTTCTTTCCGGATTTTTGAAAATATAAAACAGTCTGTGGCCTATTACTGTAAAAAATAAAATAGAGAGTCACCATAACACCAACCTAACTGTTTTTTTAATAGTAGTACAGTATGCTAATTAAAATTGTTGTCCTGAAGAAGACTCCAAGCTGCTGGAGCAAGAGGGCAGGGAGTCACTGCGCATTCTCCTGTTCTGCCTGCGCAGAACAAATTTCCCTCCAGTTCTTCTCCTCTCCTCCTGAACAACTTGCAGCTTCTGCTGGAGAGTCAGGATCCTTCTCTCCACATCTTCCAGCCCAGAGATGATGGCCTCTTTTAGGGCCAGGCCCTTTGATATTTGGTCTGACAAACAGGTTGTGGTGTTCAACATCTCAGACTTCAGCTATGGGGAGATGACATATTCCATCTGTCTGTGATTAAGCATTCACAGTACTGTATTGTCATAGATTTACTTCAATTCTTTTCATTTTATCATTGACTTTCACCCAGAGGTCTACATGAGATCATCAGTGGATAAGCACTAATTTTTAAATCCACAGTAAGAAATGAGAGTTCACCTGTGATCTTCTCTCCATTTTGTTCTTGTAAACTTTGCAGAATGAAATGACCACAGCTGCCAGTAGAACCACTGACAAGTACGGATATATGGCATCTACTCCAGAGAGGATCACGTTCTTTCCCTCCGATGCTCTGGCCGAGAGTATGGAAGCAAACTCTTGTGGGCTCATGTCCAGTCCCACCGTTGCCCATGCTGGAAGACTGGAGAAAATGGGCACATTCTCCTCCTTTGGTGGTGAAGAGTAAAAGGGCCATATGTCTGGGAACATCTTCACTGGTTATCACAGCAGCACTGAGCTTTCACAGGCACAACACCAATAGAATGCCTGAGGTACTGTCTACTGATTCCCCATAGGAACAAAGAGCTAATTATTATTACTTCATAAAGTAATGAACAAGATGGAATTTCAGGTGCGAACATTCCAAATCTCTGAATTGAATTCTGGTAGACTGGCGTAAGATTTTCTGTGCATGTGACCACTTAGTGTTATAACACACCATGTAGTGGGTTTTACATAGGCTACAGTACTCTTTAAACTTGTTATTGTTTTTTTGCTAGAGCTATTTTTTATTATTTAATTTAATTCATTAATTTCATATTTTCATTTAATGGAGCTATTTTTTTTAATCTGGACAATAAACTATCCTTGTATCCTTATTAACAGATGGAATTTACTTTCTGGAAATATTTTTTAAAGAAACCATTTGTCAAAACAAATGAATGAGAACACGTATTAAAAGTTGGACATTTTATTCATATTGTTTAAAAGCTGAGAACATATACAGAACATGTCTTAATACCCTGAGATAGAACCAAATATCTACAATAAATATTATACAAGATGTTTGCAATGTGATAGTCACATATTTATCTCAAACAAAAAAAATAAGAACAGTTACATAAAATCAATGGCTGCATTCCTTTCAGGATGGCATTCAGTACTGCACATTTAAAGGAGGAGTTCATATTTCAAAAGAGCATTTCAGAGTACATGCATGCACTCATCAAATAATTCTGCAAACAACCAATAATTCATCAAAAAGGGAAAAAATGTCAAAGACAAAATCTCACATCATTTCACAATAGCTTGGTTCACTGGCCTTTGTGAACATCTGGGAGCCTTTCATTGGTGTGACATTTTTCTCTCTGAAAATCTGAGGCTGATTAGGAGTCCTCATCAGGAAATCTGTACTTGGCATAGACAATGAGCATGACTAGAGACATGACAATACACAGAGAACCAATAACCAAGTAGGCAATGCCCAGGAACTGGTTTTTGCCACCCATCCAGGAAACGTTGCTGAAGAACACCTTCTTACGACCGCCAAAGTCACGGACAGGGTAATCTGTGAAAAGGAAAGGTTAAGGGCCAACCTGGATTTCATAGAAGTTTCAAAGTTACCATTCTTCTTCAAGGTTTATTCTAGTCTTTAAACTATTATCTCACATTATGAGCATTCCTTCCTACTGACCTTTAAGTGCTTTATCAGACATGTCACATTGTGTTTGCTAAGGCACACTGAACTAACAAACTGAAGTGGTCTGACAATCAGGGCGGACCTTCCCTCCCTCTGTCTTTAGAAAAGTCACACCTTGCTGGCCAAACTAGTTTGTCTGGTTAACACAAGAAAAAAGAGGCCCACATGGAAGTGTTTAAAACATGGTGAAAAACATGAAACAAATTAATTCATCTGGATTTGTACAGAGCTCAACAGCAAACTCCCACACGTTCACAGTCATTTTCGCCACTGAGAATTTGATTATAACCCATCATAAGCGCGAATGGCAGACTTTAAGCTATGTCAGGATAAATGTTTGCATGTAGTCGTACCAACACCACTCATATGACATGAATTTTGTTTGAATAAAAACCTGTTTTATCCACAATCTCACTGAGATGTGTAAAGCAGCAACTTTGATTCGTGGACATCCATAATGCCATGAAAATGTTTATGGCAATGGCCGGCCTCAAACTTCACATACTTTCTCCACGCTTGCAGAGTAGTTGTTCCGAAAAAAAACAACTGTGGCTTGTTGAAAGGTGGAAAATGTTGAAATGGTTGATGAAATGGTTTATGAGATAGTAGTTCTGTCACTCTGGAAATAAGATATGTACTTTGTGTTGTTCCTTTGCCTTTTTTTCTTTTTCCATTCACATTTTACTCTGATTGAAATGTTAGTCATCATTTAACCTGTATCTGAGTCAAGCTTCAACTGTTTTAAAAATGGACTTGAAAAATTATATTTCAGTGGAGAAAATGAGCTGCAAAAGGGTCAGCGAGACTGTTGAGATCTATATTATAATGAATCAAGTCCCTATGTTGGGACTTGATGCCATTATTCAAGTGACTGGAATCCCTGAAGAAATGCCCAGCAATTCTTTAGAATAGGCATGCACTTTCCCCTTCCCCTTTTATTGCTAGCCTAATGAATTACACAGTTGAGTCATTATAGGGAGCACTGTTTATCAGCCAAATGGAGGGAAGGATACTGTAGTTGATCTCTAGTGAGTAGTTCCCAGCAGGTAGTCCATCAGCATATTCCCCCTCAGTTATTCTGCGGTACAGCTTTCTAAAATCAGGTAAGGCAGCTCTCCTCATCCAGACCAAGAAGTCTTGATTCAGGAAGCCATTGTTTGATTGGTCGGAGGTGTCCAGCTCATAGACTGGTCGAGGCCAGTTTATTGGCTGTACAGTACCTACGGTATACAGGGTAATTCTAGGTTATTTGTTTACTCAAATGTAACACAAATTGCTTTTACATAGCCATTTGTATAACCAAAGCAATAATTGAATACATAATGGACTATTGCATGCAACAAATGTATCCATCACATGCCCTTCTACCACCCCACCCCTACATACGTACATACATACAGCACACTGTCTCCCCACCACCTCTGCCATCACCAATTCTTCCCCCCATATACACAGTACATTGCCAACCATACCTGCCTTCGACCACCCCTCCCCCACCATCACTAGTAGCCCCCTGCCCACATACACGCTGCCCCCCACCATCACCAGTAAGCCTCCCCACCCCTACATACACATTGCCCACCATCTCTGCACCCCCCACCACACACACATACACATTGCCCCCCCCCCCCACCCCCACTGCCATTAACAGTAGCTCCCTCCTCACACAGTGCCCCACCTCCTCTGCCTTCACCATATTCGTAGCCTTATTACCACTTTGATCGTGCATTGTTAACTGATATATGAACGCCATGTCGTTCATTATCTCTTACACAATCACCATAGTTATACATACAAATACCTCTCTTTCCTTACTTAAAAAATGACAAAAAAGAGAACACTGAGATACTCATTGTTTGCAGTCAGATCAGATCCAAATTGTACTTTAAGCAGTATAATGACCTCAAAAGCACATATACGATGGTATGTTAGTAGAATTCTAGAGATTCAGAGTAATGAGAAAATTACCATTAAAAGCCTTTGCCAAAGAGCCATCCACTAATGAAGGGTTTCTGTATTTGAGATTGTAATCGGTCCACCATGCAATACCTTTCCCATCAAAAGGAACCAACTTTTTCTGCCCTCCAACAAGCTGATAAAGGCTGAAAGTGTCTGTAAGAAGAGCCAGAGTTAACTCTAATGAAACTTCACAACTAAGAGATGTCAGTTAAAAAGTTGGTACCACTGTGGAGATGTCAATTTACTATTTCAGATTGGATACTGTACCATTGAACATGCTGTTGGCTACTGATCCACATGGGACAATGGGTCTGCTCTTCGAGTCATACTCATAAGGGGCACAATCATCCTGAGGGTTCTGGGTGTCCGGTAAAAGAGTGAAGACCAAATTAGATTATAAGTGTAACAGTTGCCTCTCACATTAATGGACAAATGCTTTTCAAATACAAATAGATACAGCTCAGATAAACAAATCAGATAATCTCCAACCAGAACCTACAGTAAAGTAAGATGTGTCCCCAAAGAGTTGGTAGTCATCTCTGGAGACTCCGTATTTACGATGGTTTTGGAAGAAATTTGATAAACCATAATAGAAGAACACAGGACCCTACAGGAGGTAATAGAGTTCAGTAAGACAAAAAGAAACATTTAAAAAATACTTTTAAACCTGCTTGTGCATCACATCTACCTTACCTCAAACTTTTTTGACAGTGTGAAGCTGAGAGCACAGACGCAATTCTTTACATCCAAACATGTAGTACAGTTGTGCTCTGAGCTTGGGTCAATGCCAGTATAGTCCCTCTGTTTAGTGAACATATTACAAACAATAACATTTAATCTGCAGTCATGGAGTACACCAATGGTACAGTATTCAGTTTCAAACATGCAAGCCACAATGGAAAATCTTTGATATCAACTGTTATTGCTTCTGTCTATAACATCAATGAATGATAATATGAACACCTGCACTAGATCTTGGTTTATTAGAGGAGAAAGGGAGAAAACAGGAACAGAGAGAAAACTAGAGTTGGATTATACATGAAGGAGTAGAGAGAAATAAAGATCTTGCCTCTAGTGTTTGGATGTTCTGTGATGTAACAAACAGAGCAACACCAACACCAATAAAAGCCAGGCCAATGACCACAAAGCCAGGGATGACTATTCCAGCCGACAGCATAGGCTGCCATGCCGGAAGCCTCTGCTGGGTAAAAGCTGTGTTATCTGGCCTGTTCGAAGTCTCCCCCTCCTTCTTCTTCATCCTGAGGCTTGGGAAAAGTATACAAGGTTTACTGCCTATTAGGTTACTATCAGTCCCATACTGTGAAAGTAAGCCAGCCACAGAAAAAGATTTACTTAGTGAAATTGCAGTGAAAATTTTCAAATGGATGGAGGTGCAGGAGGTCTATGTTGACACTTGAACCAAGACATTTTACATTCTTCATAACAATACAGCTCCATGGAGACAAACACAACTAGCCACTCTCGCTGGAGTCTCAACATAAAAAAGAATGAACAAACTAAGATAACTAATTAGTCTATCTGCTTACTCTTTCCTAGGCATATAAAATCTGCTCGTCCTTTGCACTAGTAGTTTCTATGTTTAGATGTTTTGTCTTCATTTAGCTTTTCTGAAAATAAAAACATTCAATTTTGTTTGAAAGTGTTAAGTCTAGTTGTTGAAAGTTTACTATAACCACATTAACTCACCTCTAGGAGTTTATCTTCGTTTATAAACGATGTAATTCGATTCAAAGCGATTGCCGATTTACAACAGGGTGTAGCTGTAGCATACCTTCCTGTCTTACCTGTCCTGTGTCTCCTATGTCTGATCTTCACTTCCTGACAGATCAGGTTCGTGTTGACGTCAAAACTCATTGGATCGCGTTTTTTTTTACTGTTTTACATTGCATCTTTGCCACACTTAGAGGGTGCAGCCTACATTTTGACCGAGCTACATAAACTGCTGGGCAAACTGATATGGTCAAAATAGGCTTCCACACAAATTCTTAGTCAATTCATTTAGACAGTTTCGTGAATTTCTGTTTAACGTTTTACATACACTTCCATGCTGATAGACCAAGAAACATTGTAGTGATTGGGTTATCACATAACGTCGGCCATTATAATTTTATCTACCGCTCAAATTATAATAATACTGTAACAATGTTATCAAACTCGTGCTTACACAATTTTAGCGATCTGTTGATGGACAGCCTTGTTAGCCAATAGATTTGCCCTACATTTACTACCATTTGTTTCCCCAATCTTTCATTGGTTAATCCATCCTTGTAGAGTCAGTGGTTGTTTCCTTTGTGCCGATCGGTGCGGACCACCAGAAGGTAAACACTCTACTGTTGTTTCGGTCTTAATCTTGTAAAATGTCGAAGCAACTTGCTTAGTAAAATGATTGTACATGAAGTCGTTGCATATTGTGTAATATGTTTTGAATAGCGGTTAGCTTTCTGTCGCTATCAGTTAGCCAGTCCACAACAAAGCATGCCGGGGATCTTCGCGCATCTCCATTGCTAACGTTAGCTATCAACTGTCCATTAGCGTTACACAACGTTGGTTTGCTAAGAGTAGCTAACGCTAGTTGTATTTTCTTTGTAAGCTTTGTGGTAACGGTATAGTACTCCCATCTGCATACCGGAATGTGTTTTATGCGATGTTCAAGTTATACAACAGAGTTTCATTCATCTTTGCTGTCAGTGGTACACAATAATACAGTCACTCATGAGAGTAGATTTTAGTTAGTAGGTAAGACTGTAAGCTAGCTAGCATTAGCCAGCAAATTGAGTCAGACATGTTGTCTTGTGAACGAAACATCAAAGCCTTGGTTTACTGGAAGGATGAATTTAAGCATTTTTCTTTGTCTAACGACTCCACTTCTAATATAAACTTAAATATAGAGTAACGTTATAGTTTAGTTTGTGGGCCGCCACGTAATATTACTGAATTACGAGTAGTTAGTACAATGACCTAACTTCGCTAATAACAGTGGTGTGCATCTTTGAAGCCGGACTTTCACATCAAACTGTCGTTTTAAACATCTTCCCTTGCGTGCTTGCGTGCTGGCTAACTTACCTGCTGTCACCCGTCACCGGGTCTGTGTTCTATTCTCATTACAATGTTTGTGATTCTGTCTTTATTTCTTAGTGATTGAATGGATATTACCAGGTGCACGGACAAATGGGTAAAGCACGATATATTGTACTGTGCAGTTGTCATCAGTCTGTCATCATTGCACATCCTCCAACGCATCCGCATATTCTGAATGGTTGCGGGCTAGCAAGTTATGCTAGCTGTAGGAATGTGGCCCCGTATGGTGGTATTCACCAGTGAAGGCTTAACGTTAATTTTGAATTGTGACCTGGCGACGCGGTCTAACTTCATCTAATGACCGCTGACGTTTCAAAAACCTGCTAAGCTTAGGTTCAGAAGCACAGGCAAACAACTGGAGCTCGTATCTGAGGCGTTAGTCGTTCACATACATTCATCCTAATCATATTTGTTTTGAATGCTGAAGCCGGAAAAACGCGTCCATGTATATGGTAGTCATTTTAATGAGTGGGACATAGAGATTAGGATATTGGCGGACCTCTCTCAGAAACATCCATTCATCAACAGCAAATGATGGATGAAATAAGTCATAGGTCACAGTGGGAACGAAGTACCTTTTCACATTCAAAATATCTGCTAGTTTGAGCACAATATAAGCTTCATGCAGTATGTTAATGTTATTTTTTTCTTCTTCTCAGGAGAGGCCTGCATCGACCTCCATGATGCTATCCAGTAAGAAGTCTGACCCGGGTTCATCTGCATCTGCCTCCAGCATGGCACCTGGGGGCGAGGGTGCCTCTGAAACTCAGGGGGGCACTCAGACGGGGGCCTCAGTGTCCGCTGTGCCAGGCCTTTCGGACGTGAAAAAGAAGGAGCGGGCATCCCCTAGTGGTGAACCTGGTGGGCCCCCCATGCCTCATCCAGTCAGTGCAGGGGCCCAGGACCAGGAGAACAGGAGGACCAGTCGCCGCAAGAAAGCGAAAGTAGCCATCTCATATCTCCTCCTTGCACTTACACAAATGGAGAATCTTCCTGTCTTTTTCCACAGACATTCATCCAGTATAAAAGAAAGGATCAAGTCATTTTTCTTGTCATGGAAGATGATCACGTATCAAAACTAAGAGGAGAAAGTAATCATGAAACATCTGTTTCTCATATGATGGAAAAACTTGTCCTTAGACACTGACATCTAAGACAGAACTAAAGCCCCATCATCAATGTTTTCATCAGTGATGTAGGCCTTTTACATGTAAACACAAAGTTTCATGTCAGTAGCAAAGCATGTGACTATAGTTGTATTACTGTAAGAAAACCAGGACCAAGCATACTGTGGATCATAGTACTCTGTGAATCAGAGGACATAGGTTGATATTGTTCACAAGGGTATCTAACCTGTGATTTCCTTTTTTTCCTCAAGTTTCACTTTTTTTAATCCAACTTTTTCTCCAGATCCATGTATATTCGGCTTGCAATTCAACCAAGGCCATCATGGCTCATGGCAGAGATGTCCATACTACTACAAGCTGTGTTGGAACACGACTAAGACCTGCTGAAAATCAGGGTTAACCCTTATCCAGGCCCAGGGCAGGGAGGTCCTCCCTAAACATGAAACACAATATTTTAACTAGAGGACACAAACTACTTTTCCTTTTTAGCACTAACTTACACTCAAACAAAGGGCAGGGAGATCCTCTATGCTGTCTAGTGATTCCTATCAGCGGGGCCAGAGTGTCGTTTTAATGGTGCTTTCATTGTGCCCCCTGTTGCAGGTGGAATATCGCGAGATGGATGAGAGCCTCGCCAATCTCTCCGAAGATGAGTACTACTCGGAGGAGGAGAGGAATGCCAAGGCAGAGAAGGAGCGGAAGCAGGTCATCCCTCCCCCAGCTCCTCCAGTGGAGGAGGAGAATGACAGTGAGCCTGAGGAGCCATCAGGTAAATAAAAGGAGAACTTCCTGTCTGTCTTCTCCATAGTCATTGTTTTTCTTCAGTTGCCTTGTTAGCGCCATGGCAGAACATGTGCACTGTAGTGTGGAAGCTGGGTTTGGCCACAAAGTGATACTCTCACCTTGTTGACAGTGACAGTGAATGAATTCCCATAGCTGAACTGCCTTGTTGCCACACTTCCAGCTGTTGCAGTACTAGCTAACAACTGTATGGAAGTCAAGCTGTGTGCCCAGTCTGTGTTTGTGATGTGCCTTTTGTGTTTTTGCTATAACCTATGTTGAGCACATGGCTTTCTGTCTTGATGGGGTTTGTCTAGAGCTTGTATGGCAGTCAGAATTGCATTGTAAACATCATCATGTACATTTCAAGTTTGTGGAGTTAGGCTACCTTTAAACGTCATATTTGGGTTCTACTGATGGTATTTGTCTGATTTGAACACCAATTTGGCTACCATTACAAAAATAGACACCAACTTGAACATCTTCACTGCTAAGCTTTTTTTCTATTTTTTGTATGGGGTTACCCCTCGGATTTTGTGCATACCATAAATGCAGTTAGGTTTTTCATATCGGGACTTTTCACTGGCCTGTGGATGCACTCATCTTTAGGTAGGCTACTCAACTCAGTTGCAGTGCAACACAAAGGTTCAGCGTTGTGTTCGACCTGTCCAGCACCTTTAGCCCACTAGGGTAATAGACGTTCTGTCAGTCATTTGCTGAACAGATCCCCTAAACAGACATTTTTCTTCTCATTTATGGCTCAAAACTGACGACTCTCGCACGGAAAGAAGTCAGGACTTGTTCAAAAAGTAGATAGATGTGTCGCTAGGTGCTATTAATGAAACACCGCTAGTTCTAATGACCAGCTGGCTGCATGTAGCCTAAGCAGATAACTTGATACATCTTTCGAATGTTGAATGATGGTGAACTATTCATGGCAACTTTAATATTCAGACCTCAATGTGGACCTGCTGTAGCTGTATGCTGTGTGTATTTTACACATCTATGGTATTAATGATGACAGTAATACAGTATATGAAGCAATAACATGTCAGCAGCCTGCCAATTTGGCCTAATTTATTTACCCACTTCTGGCAAGTAGCGGGTGCTAATTTTATACCCTGCTCATATTTATCGAGATAACGAGAGAAAAGGCCAAGACACTCTTGGTTAAAATGTCTTTATTCAAAAAGACATGATACTCATTTTTAAACAATTTGTTTGCAATTGTACAAGTATTTTATCGCTACTTTTTCATAGCTACTCCTGAATGTGTGACAAATTTCCTAACAGTTTTTTCTTATTTGTTTTATGTTGAAAATCATGGCAGGAGCGAGTCTGCCAGTGTTGGCCAATGTGTATGAGAAGGGAGGGTCTGGACGCTTTCTGCGTTGTCAGGAGAAATGTAGGCCAAAATACTGGTAATTTCCCTAAAGTTTATAGCACGGTGCTTTCATTCTTGTTATTATTCTTGTCTTTATTCTTCAGGTTTGGAGGGCGCTGCTTTCCAGAGCCGCCTTCCTCATGACCGTATGACCTCACAGGAGGCTGCCTGCTTCCCTGACATCATCAGCGGGCCGCAGCAGACACAGAAGGTGTTCCTCTACATCCGGAACCGCACGGTAAGCCTCCAACTACACAGCACCTTAGTCTGCCCTTTTCTGAATGGGAGGTATTCCTTAAGTCATGGAAGGTGAGGGTGGACTTATCTGAAACAGGGGTTTTGGAACCTGAAGGGAAATTATTTACATAAAACAATGTTAACAATCTCTTTTTTTGCCAATTTTTCTGTAATTTGTCATAATATTAGTTCTGCAATTGATTAAAAGAAATAACTAACCACAATAGAATTTTTAATTTCAATTTCATTCAGTCGCACATCACACATTTATTTCCAGAGTTTTCCTTTATCTTTTTGTTAAAAAAGAATGTCACACATGCCCCTGGTTAGCACAGGCTTCAGCAAAGTGGCACTCCTCTGTTTCCATCACACCCAACATGAAAGAGTGTAGTTGCCACAGGCTGTCTATGACAGGGGTGCCGGACCACGTTTGTGCCGGCCACGTTTATGTCAATTGCACATCAAAGCCAAAGCAAGGAGGGCATGATTAATTTGCGATTACAAAAGAAACCCACTTGTTAAAATTTTTACATTATTTATTGCGTTAGCGCAATATACATGTTTGTTTCACTTTTTAAATTTATTTTATGGTTTATTTGACATGGACAGTGCACATTAATAAACACAGAATGTAAATGTGCCAGAATAACCAAAATGGCTATTTTAAGTCTTTTGTCCATGGACAAAAGATTTAAAAGGTCAGATGCATGTTTCAGGGTAATTTCATTATAATAAATGCTGCCATCATAGAGTTATGAGCCCAACTAGTTACTGTTTAACTGTAAAATATTTGTTGTGTTTGTTAAGGTTAGCTTGAAGCTTAGTAATGGTTAGCTCATCTGCTTCTGAGAGTGACAGCCCAGGGCTCAATGGGTAGATGGATAGATTCATAAAATCACTAGTACTAGTCATTGGAATGTTCGAATTGTGTTGTGTTGTTCTGTGAATCTTCTTGCTTTCGGTTGAGGGGTGTGTGTGATTCTTTCTGTCTGTCTGTCTCGCCCATTGCAGCTCCAGCTGTGGCTGGATAACCCAAAAATCCAACTGACCTTTGAAGCCACGGCTCAGCAGCTGGAGGCTCCCTACAACAGTGAGTGCCTTAATGGCTTTCCCCGCTGTCTCTGCCAGAGCTAGTGACTTGTGTTGAGAGGGGGTTTCCATATATCTTATGTGTGCCGTATCTTCTTTTGTTCTTGCTTTAGGTGACACTGTTCTGGTCCATAGAATTCACAGCTATCTGGAGAGGCAAGGTCTCATCAACTTTGGCATCTACAAACGAGTTAAACCCCTGCCAAGTAAGTGGTATATACAGTATTTCTATGAGAGTGTGTGCATTGCTTGAAATTAATAACTTTTTAGCCAGTATTCTTCAGAGAAATCTTAGGAATGGCTGTAGAGAATCTGATTTTATCACATAAACACTATTTGTATCTATTTGTGTGTAAGGGAGTTGAAAACTTACAGGTGTACATTTAGGTAATGAAGAATTTAGTGGTACTTAAGTGGTATTAAAGGCAGTTAAAACTAGATTTAAAACTTTTTGTCCTGTGTTCCTGCACAGCTAAAAAGACAGGCAAAGTGATCATCATTGGTGGAGGGGTGTCGGGACTGGCAGCCGCTCGCCAGCTCCAGAGCTTTGGCATGGACGTGACAGTGTTGGAGGCCAGGGTGGGTAGAGCTTGCACATGCCATAGTCACACAAACACACTCAGGTAGTGATGTGACTTGACATTGGTCTTTAGCTGCTATCTTTCACACTATCCTATCTTTCAGTTTGTGATCTTCGTGTCTGTAAGTGGTCTAATATAGTGAGCTAATTAAGTGCACAGGTAGAATACACGTCAGGACTTCCTTTCTGACACTGGACTGTTACAACTCTGGGAAAAGCACAACTGTAAAATCCTAACTGTGTTGTGGGCTTTGGCTAGGCTTACTTTTTCATTTGGTGTGTAGAAAATGGTTGTGTGCTGGGTTAATTCTTTGGGAGTGACACTGGAAGAAAATACGTAGAGAAAAGTTGAAATCAATTTTGTTACTTACTTTTGCTCTGGCAGGACCGTGTTGGAGGAAGAGTCGCTACTTTCCGTAAGGGAAACTATGTGGCAGACCTCGGCGCTATGGTGGTGACTGGATTGGGTAAGGAGCAGTCATTTCAGCGTGATGCTACTGCATAGTCATTTGATCTCTACTTCTCTCCACAGTGTAGCTGTAAATTCAACCATTAGATGGTGCTATTATCATTCAGATGGCCTTCATTTCCGTTCTTCTGTCCCTGGCCTTGCACAGGTGGAAACCCTATGGCTGTGATCAGCAAGCAGGTCAATATGGAGCTGGCTAAGATCAAACAGAAGTGTCCACTCTATGAGGCTAATGGCCAAGCTGTAAGTATGGCTGCCTCTGTGTCTTTGAGAATTTGTGGTGGTTCTGTCAGTTGATTATGGCTGAGTCAGTGCCAGGCTAGTTCTCTTTCTGTCATTTCATCACTTTTAGGCACTCCACATTCTTAAGTAGAAAGTCTCACATTTAATGACTGCCCCTTTTAAATGTCATAGATGGTATATTTTACATTTAGCATAGGCTACTTATTGCTAGTAGGTAGTATTGTCCTTTGCATGGTCCAGTCACTGCACTCAATTCCTGTAGTGCTTGATGTCTGTGAATAATACGTGTGTGTGTGTGTGTGTGTGTGTGTTCTGTTTCTTACGGTGGGTTGCATATCCTCCTCTCTTCTGTGTGGCCATCACCTAGTAGCATGAAGGCTGAATGGTGTCAATATGTGTCTGAACATTTTAACCTTTGACCTTTGAAGCCTTGCCATGTGATTGTCAGTGTTGTAATTCTTTCACTCTGTCTCCCCTCTTTTTCAAGGGGGAACGCTGCACCAGTGTAAGTACTTTTTTTATTGAATTAGTCAAATACTACTTTCTCTGTTTTCGTTCTTCAGCAGACCAGACACACACCATTAAAGAGTAATATGGGACCATCATTATTCTGAGATAATCATTGCAATTCAAACTCATTATTATTATGACTGTCACTACTAGAATTACTACTACTGTGTCGTGGATGCTATCTAGGTGCTCCCACCCTTAATGCTTTGTGGTACTCAATGAAAATCTAACCACTGATTATTTTGTCTAATGGTGAATAGTTGACATTTGAGATGACAATTTTTGAAGACTTCATTTTGGAAGTAGGAAGTCCTGATTGAAGGCTCTAGTGCATTGTTTTTCAAACTGGGGTCCGGGGACCCCCAGAACTCAACAGCAGGTTGCTAGGGGACTCGTGAAAAATTTTGCTGTTGTATAAATCAGTTGGAATGTGCTCATTACTCCAACCAGCATAACTTTAGTGACAAATTAGCCTGCATGAGAAAATGGCTACAATCTTATGTAGTTAAATTTTTGATTGTTGTAAAATTTCGGTGCTCGAGGGGCTTCCGGCCCAATAAAGTTTGAGAACCCTTGCTCTAGTGTAGACAGAATAAAACTCCAAAACACTCTAACACAAGTGCTTTCTCTCACTCTCACTCTCTCTCTCTCTCTCTCTCTCTTTTTTTTTTTTTTTAAATACTGTTATGTTTGATATGTTTTTAATACTGTTATGTTTGATCTCAGGTTCCCAAAGAGAAGGATGAGATGGTGGAGCAGGAGTTTAACCGGCTGCTGGAGGCCACATCCTACCTCAGCCACCAGCTAGACTTCAATTTCCTCAACAACAAGCCCGTTTCTCTTGGTCAAGCACTGGAGGTGGTCATCCAGTAAGTGGGAGGCATACAGAGCCCTTTCTCTATGCACTTTCACCCCCAACTCCAGCGTATTCTATTTTAACCTGTTCTATTTCAGTTTATTCTGTTCACCCCATCAACGCAAACCATCAAAAAGTAGAGGTCCTTTACTAACAAACAAAATAAATAACAAGTACATTTTCCTCACAGGATCAAAAGAGTATATATACTTTCACTTACTATATTCTGTTAGCTAGTGAAAATTATGACACAGAAGTTACCAGGGTTTCTGCAGAGTCTTAAAAAGTCTAAAATTAAAAAATATGAATTTCAGGCCTTAAAATGTAATGAAATATCATCCAGTAGGTCTAAAATACACTTAGTTTAGGTCTTAAATTGGCCTGAGATGTGAATTAGGGCTGAATCAATTACTCGAGTAACTCAAATAATTCAATGACCAAAAATTTACATTCTTTACCTTGAGGCTTTGTTAAATTTCTGCCAACAGAGTTCATCTTTTTAAAAAGTTTCTGCTATATATTATGTTTTGTAGCCTACTATTTAATCTTTAATGGAGTGTTGATATTGAAGCGCTTTCAAAGATATGAGCTGTGTGATTTCTTTTACGGTCTGTGCTGATGTTGGATAACCAAGCTCACAGCAGGCATAAAAGGCAAAAAATGTCTACTTTTAATGTTTTGTAAGGAGGACAACATGGTGTAGTTCATTCACTGTAAAACAGACCAGGGGGGTATACTAAGCCAGGTTACTGGCTAAACTGGGTAACTTCTGGAGTAAGCGCTGATCTAAAAACAGCACGTCACTTTAGAAACAACTGATGCTCAATGGAGGGTTCTTTTAGAGATCAGTGGTAACTTCCAAAGCTACCCGGGTTAACCAGTACCCTTGCTTAGTAGTACAGGCCACTGGCCTACTATTAAATAACGTTAACACCTGTACAAAAAGCATCCACACATTAACTGCAGTTCACCAATCGGAACTTCAAAGTTGCGTAAAAGCTGATGCTTGCTGATTTACGATTGCTTACCAATGTGAACACTAGCACTAGTTAGAAAGAACAATATTTGTGATTATTTGTGGCTTGTTCTATAGTAATGACTAAACATGATGTAAAGTATTAAGTGAGCAAATGCACCTCATGTCATCAGTCTCCTTCCCACACGCATGGATGCGCACAGACATACAAACTCTCTTCCTGTCTCTCTCTCCCCATCTTGCACATGCATTTATTCTTTATTCTCAGGTGATTTGTTGCTGGAGATGCAACCCTCTGTCCTTTTTAAAAGATAATATTAAGGACAAATAACCTTTGTTTGTGAAGTTGTATTTCATAGTTTGTATTGTTATGTATTGCACATGCACCACTGTGGGGAATTTCATGTAGACTATGCCACTTGCTTGCCTCTTCTATTTGAGAGCAAGTGGACATGTGAAGTTGGTAGTTGTAGTCGATAGCATGATTGGAAGGTATGTCCTATAGATGTAAAATTCATAAATTTCACTTCAAATCTCTCAAACCTGTGCAGTTTTTTTGCTGGAAAGGGTGTTACGTTGGTCTTAAATTTCAATCACAATGTTCATAAAAAGGCCTGTCTTGCATTGAAGTGGATCAAACCTGCAGAAACCCTGATTAATGATTCAAAGAAAAAAAAAAACAACATGAAATTGCTGGAATTGCATAAAAGCAGTTTTACCTTTGTGGTCCAAGAAATCCTCACACGCTTTATCAACCTTCATTTATGTTGGCAACGTGCTAGATATGAACTGTTTTCTACTGCTTTACCCCTTATGAAATTCTGTTGACATGCCAAAGATTATATTGCAGCATGTACCTTAACCAGCAGTGATTCTATTCTGTTCTTCACACTTCACACCCAGTTTTCTCTCTCTTGACTTATTTGTATTATGTGTAGCTCTGCTCTCTGCAGTTCTGCTGTCCATCCACCTCCCCTTAGTTTTACCTTGCTGCCTGCTCAATCATCTTTACTCTGTGACCTGATGTGGCTATGTGTGTATGTACAGATTACAGGAGAAGCATGTGAAGGATGAACAGATTGAGCACTGGAAGAAAATTGTGAAAACTCAAGAAGAGCTCAAGGAGCTGCTCAACAAGGTAGCTGATTTCTTCTTTTTTACACTGCCTTTGCTTTCTCCTGTTTAACCATGAGGCCTGAAGCCATGATCTCAATTATCCATCACATTCTCGCTGGTGTATTCTGTGATGTCTCATAGAAGGGTCAAGATGAGCAGAGGTTTTTGATACTAACTGTGGAAGGCTGATGACTTGGTCTTGGTGTCACCTTCTCTCTCTTTCCACTTGTCCATCCTTTGATTTTGTTTTTCTTTGTTTTCCATTACCCATTTTCTCTCTCCCTCTCTCCTTCCCTCTTTCTCTTGTGGTCCTGTCTCAGATGTTTGCCACTAAGGAGCGGGTGAAGGAGCTGCACCAGCAGTATAAGGAGGCCAGTGAGGTGAAGCCCCCCAGAGACATCACCGCTGAGTTTCTGGTCAAGAGCAAACACCGCGACCTCACTGCCCTCTGCAAGGTGAGACCAGTCCTCCAGACCTACACAACACTACTTTCATATGCAAGGTGAAATTGGAGTATAACAGTTTGATGATGAATAGGCTACAATTTGCCATATCTCACTCAAGTCACATGCAGATGTATCAATTGACACTCTTGGATTTCACCAAAAAAAGGCCTGAATCAACTAGAACAGGCAAAAATGTTCTCTCTGTGTCAAAGTGTAATTTAAGGAATGATTTTAACAAAAGGCACACATTCCAGGGTGTCATGCAATGTGTTATACTGACAACTTTGTAGAGAGAGAGATTGCCATACTATACAGTTGTACACTGTACATCTGGATAATACTCCCAGTGTTCTATTGTAGCCTTTTCATTGTCAAGCTACGTGGTTTCTTATCCCCCATTTGAAAATCTGCCCCAAGTGCTCACATGATGCTTACATTCTCCTGTAATGTATTTTGTATTTATCATTCTTGTCTTCACTTTCTCTGTTTGTTGCTTTATTTATTATTATTAGTCCATTGCTGTTCTTTTCATCATTTTGTGAAGCACATTGAACTGCCTCCAAATATAAAAATGTGCGTTTGCTTTGCCTTAAACTTAAAGCAGTGCCATACCAAAGTGCTTTAGGGGCAGACACACACACACACATGCACACACTTTTGCCTTGCTTTTTCTGTGAGAAGAGCTTCTGACCTCTGTCATTAATGTAAGTTTGAGTGTTTTATTTTTCACACCTCTGCCTTCAAGTGGCCCCATAATTACTAATGTAGCTTTCAACCATGTTAATGCTCTACAGCTGCTATTTATACTCGTGTTCCGTGTGGTCTGTTCTTTGCGAATTCAACTCTTCCTGATCCATTCACAGACATTTACATTTACATTTACATTTATGCATTTAGCAGACGCTTTTATCCAAAGCGACTTACAACTCATCAACTATCAATTGTTCAGGGCCAGTCTCCCCTAGAGCAACTTAGGGTTAAGTGCCTTGCTCAAGGGCACAATGGTGGCAGCCGGGATTCGAACCCACAACTTTTCAGGCTACTTACACGCTAGCCAGGTTCCTTAACCACTACGCTACCACCACCCCAGACACAGGCGAACACAACACGTGCCATTAGCACTTTTATGCAGATAATAGGAAGCGATGAAATGGAAGGCATGCTTTTTCAGAGATTTCTCCTCAGCCTTATTTTTAAACAATTCCAGTTAAGGAGGAATCCCTGTCTACCTCTGCATTAGTTCAGTCATTTAAAGGCCTGGTCCTTGACTTTGGTGAGTTCCATGAGCCTCTTGTTCTTAGTGTCCTTAGTAATACTGGTGCAGGTAGTTGTAGTCCAGGACTCAGGAACCAAGTGCTGAAGTGCAGGAGCACTAAGAGCAGCCCTCTATTGAGTGTGTGATTGTTAAAGATGTAGAGTGGAGAAGTTTCCCTCTAAGCTTTAAACATATTTATTTCACTCCACAGGAGTATGATGAGCTGACAGAGATGCAGGTGAAACTGGAGGAAAGACTTCAGGAGCTGGAAGCCAATCCCCCCAGGTGTGAAACACACACACATACATACTCACAACGTTGTAGGTTTTATGTTCTAGCACCATAGCATTGTGCATATCCAGAGCATGCAGTGTGTTGTGGTGGTGATGGTGGTGGTGGTGGTGGTGGTAGTGTCCCCACCTGTTCAGTTCTTCTGATGACTTGTGTGTGTTAATGTGTGTGATGATATAGATGTTAATGTGTCTATTTACAAGTCTGCAAATGTGACCTTTATATATGTTAATTTTCATAATGTTCTTAGGATGTGATCTAATTAATGATCTTATGAAAGTTTAATGTTCCAGACACATTAACAATCAGTGTTAATTTGTGTGTTCTTGCAGTGACGTGTACCTGTCATCCCGGGACAGGCAGATCCTTGACTGGCACTTTGCCAACCTGGAGTTTGCTAACGCCACCCCCCTCTCCACCCTGTCCCTCAAACACTGGGACCAGGTACTGCCCTGCTCTTCTGCCCTTGGGCTCTGTTCCCACACACAGGGTGGAGCGCGTTCACACACTTGGTAGCACATCAGCAGCACGCTACCTGCCTTCTCTTATGAGCCCCAGGCCAACTGTTGATCTTAGCATTACTGTTGCTATAATTAGTCTTTGTCATGCATCAGCAGTATTTACTTGAATAAATGAACAGTGCTCTCTCCCTCTCTCTCTATCTCAGGATGATGACTTCGAGTTTACAGGAAGTCACCTGACAGTGCGTAATGGTTACTCGTGTGTCCCTGTGGCTCTGGCTGAAGGGCTGGACATCAAACTCAACACAGCCGTGCGACAGGTCCGCTACACGGCCTCAGGTGTGTTTAGTGTCCGTATTACTCAGTTTCCAATGGAAGTGCACACATGCGTGATTGGGCATACAAAGTGATCATTATACATGGTCCATGAAAAGGTTCACATACATACAGGGACTACTGACAGAAAGAATAGCTTTGCTCCATGTATTGTGTTATACCAGACCTGTGTGTGTGTGTGTGTGTGTGTGTGTGTGTGTGTGTGTGTGTGTGTGTGTGTGTGTGTGTGTGTGTGTGTGTGTGTGTGTAGGTTGTGAGGTGATAGCAGTGAACACGCGCTCCACCACTCAGACGTTCATCTACAAGTGTGATGCAGTGCTCTGCACACTCCCTCTCGGCGTGCTCAAGCAGCAGCCACCAGCCGTGCAGTTTGTGCCACCTCTTCCTGAGTGGAAGACCGCCGCCATCCAGAGGATGGGCTTTGGAAACCTAAACAAGGTCCGCTTTATATACTTGATTTGATTCCACCTTACTAATCAACTTTCACCAGGGGTCACATTGTCTGAGTAGTCCAGCAGATTAGCGCAGTTCAAATGTTTTGTGTTCATGGGTACAACATCTTTTCCAAATAAACATACTTCCCATGACTGCTGCTGCTAGAGCTAGAGCTATACTTTGCCAACTGTTTTGTACAAACTTTTTGCGTGCAAAACACAAGTGTAAAGAACAAACTATTTCAATCTGCTCACATATAAATACATACACGGGTTAGCCTTAATATACATACATGCATGGGTTAGCCTTGGAAACCCCATATACATAAATACACGGGCTAGCCTTAATATACATACATACACGGGTTAGCCTTGGAAACCCCATCCTGCTCTGAGAGCAATTTGTTCTCGCTTTGCATCTCAGTATGGCCACCAGACCTATTTGCACTTCTTTGGATTTGCCTGCCCCTATGATGTAGGCAGGCCTAACACATGAAACAAAAATCGTGAAACAAAAATCAAGAAACAACCAACAGAGACATTTTGATACATCTTTTGATCCCTCCTCAGAGAAGTGGAAGATGACAGGAAGGTATCCAGACCAACCTCAATCTCAGATTGCGGTAATTGATAGTAAAAACCATGCAATACATGGGGCATTTATACTCAATACAAACTGCATACTACATTCAAAAGGTCCATACTACTTTTACTTTGACCACACAAACATAGATACACTCTTGCATTGTGGCTTTGACACTAGGTTATCTCAACAGTTTGTTGATGAAATGGTTTCCCTCTGTTCCAGACACCCCACAATGTGGAAACAAATTAACATTCCTGTGACTGCAAACGAACAGCAAACAGGCTAATTGAAACCGCCATTGCCTCAACAACCCAAACACAAGCAGGTCACATAATCCAGACTCAGTCACCCAACCACAAACTTAGTCCCCTCCCAGTAGTTGTTTACCTCTGATTGGTTGTTGGTCAGGTACATAAGTTTTGACGCATGTGTTAAAGGAGCAGAGCTCTAGCACATATCTGCTGGCTGAATGGGAAGAGGTCATGGAATCAAAACTCAGAAGCTTTCCCCACGACGAGTCAGCTTTACCAATGCCATAGCATGTGTGTGCCAGGTTATTTTGGCTTGGTCAAATTTTAGTCAGATCCACACACACACACACACACACACACACACTTCCCTGTGATGCTCTGGAGTGCATCACCCTCTGCAGTTTCTCATCACTCTAATTCAGATGCAGCATAAAAATGCTGCAGTATTATGCAATCACACTGCCCTAGAGACCACTAGAGGGAGCCCACTATCTTGTGTTGCTACTTGCTGTTCCTCGATATTGAAATCAGTTTTGGTCCAGGCCTGCCTCAGCTAAGGATGATGCCAAGTAAATTGTTTGGAAATAGACTGAGTACATGGATAAAGCTTATAGTGGCATATTTCATCCCCCACCTCTTAACCTCAAATTCAGCTTTTTTCATGCCCCCTCTAAATGTGTTCCATGTCATAGAAGCTTGTGTTCAAAATCATATGTTGACACAAGCAAAAAAGTGCTGCTTGGCACTTAATTCATATTTGTTGAAATGAATGAAATACTCTTGTAAAGCTTTGAATGAAACAAAGGTGTACAGTTTGCAGAATAATAATGTTCTGTTTATGTCCTCCGTGCCTGTAGGTTGTGCTGTGCTTTGACCGGGTGTTCTGGGACCCCAGTGTCAACCTATTTGGCCACGTGGGCAGCACTACGGCCAGCCGAGGCGAGCTCTTCCTCTTCTGGAACCTCTACAAGGGTGAGCCTCTCTTCTGGAGACAGATGCTGTTTGTTGAGTGGTTGAGTTGAAATACACTGTGGGAAGACTTGGACGTGCCTGTGTGTACCGTCATCACAGCCTTTTTCTTGTCTTTTTTGTCCTTTCCCAGCTCCCATCCTGCTGGCACTGATGGCGGGAGAGGCGGCAGGCATCATGGAGAACATCAGTGACGATGTGATAGTGGGCCGCTGCCTCGCCATCCTCAAAGGCATCTTTGGCAGCAGTGCTGTTCCACAGGTCGGCTATCATGGCTTTAGCTTTGCATCAAAGATCAAAAGAACTGTGTCAAACTATACGGTTATACTAAGAGAGTGTCTTACATGCACATAGAATCTCAAGAGCGTGTAGTTCTTAATGAGTGTACGACAGGCTGTATATATGTGTAAGATTTGAAAAAAGATATTTCAATTTAAGCATTTTATTTTTTTTAAGCAATTTTATGCATCATGCTAAGCGTTTACGTGAGCGTTTAGCCCATGGTGACCCCTACACAGAAATAGACTTGCAGGGACTAACGCTAAAAGCTTAAGCTTATCTGAGGGGAAAGAGTGAGGAGTTACCTGACTGAGGAATCAGATCTACTTGATTTGTGTTGTAACTGTGCCCTATTGACCCTGCAGCCAAAGGAGACGGTGGTGACACGCTGGCGTGCTGACCCCTGGGCCCGTGGCTCCTACTCCTACGTGGCAGCCGGTTCCTCTGGCAACGATTATGACCTCATGGCCCAGCCAATCACGCCAGGCCCCGCCATCCCCGGAGCATCACAGGTATGACACACAGCTAGCACCCAGCTACAGTAACAAAGTCAGGGATTTCAAGTAGATCTCAAACCTCGTCACTTTTTAATCAGTTATTCATTACAGTGAAGTGACTGTCTCTGTGCTTCATGAACAAGATGCGTCTACTCTGGCATTGCCAGATCTGGAGTGGGATTATGGCCTGGCTTATTGATTATGACTGAAGACACTCTCACCATTGCAGATTAGCTGATGGTTTTATTTTATTTTTTTTCCTAACTTGATCACAAGAGATCTTCCCTTTTTTTCTTTTTTCTTTTTGTTTTTAACCTTTTTGTTTTCCTGCAAAGGCCGCTGTCTCTGTCTGAGTCTGCAACCAGTGATCTCACGACAACCCTTTATTGGGCTTGGCTCCTCATCACAACAGCTTATTAAAGCCCCCTCCTAAAAATCTGCCGCTCTAGACCACACAAACACGCAGAGTCTCCACCATGACGTGTTTTTAATTTCACAAGGGTGGAGGGGTTTGAGGTGGAGCCCTAATGAACACGACCAGCTTATTTATGTGTGCTGTGCTGTTTATTTGTTCATTAGTGTCGACTGTAAATCAACCATGAATAAGCAAGGAAGCATGTATTTAGTCTGGGAGATGTCACCCATCTTAACTCAATTTGAGATGGTGTGTTTGTTGTTTACTCTCTGTGTGTGTGTGTGTGTGTGTGTGTGTGCCAGGGTGTACACGCGTATGTATCAGAGTGTGTGTGAGAAGGCGTGAGTACGCGTGAGTGAGCTTATGAGCATCCACATTCAGCATTTGTGAACCGCGTCACATGTTTAATGTGAATTTTGAAAACCTTCTTTTTCTCTAGCCGGTTCCGCGGCTGTTCTTTGCAGGCGAGCACACTATCAGGAACTACCCGGCCACAGTGCATGGGGCCCTGCTGAGCGGCCTGCGGGAGGCTGGACGCATTGCTGACCAGTTCCTGGGTGCCATGTACACCATGCCCCGACAAGCCACTCCCACAGCCAACCCCCAGCCTGCAACTGCAATGTGAACCTCTGACTGGCCACATCAGAATGTCATAGGATCACCAGTCAGACTCGTGTAGATTTGTGTGTGTGTGTGTGTGTGTGTGTGTGTGTGTGTGTGTGTGTGTGTGTGTGTGTGTGTGTGTGTGTGTGTGTGTGTGTGTGTGTGTGCGCCGCGCGCGCTCACCTGCATGTCTGTCACTGTGTGTAAGTGTGTGGAGGGCCACTGTGTGTATGTAAGAATACACTTTCATGATCCCCACTAATTGCTAGCTGGTGTTGCAGCTGAAAAAGCGAAGAGGAACTTCAAGGCAGTCTGCTGACCACTGCTAGTCACTGCTGGCCATCGTCACGTGCGCTTGTGTGCTTGTCTGTCAGTATAATGTAGATAAGTGACTTGACTTCTCTCAACACTGAGCCATCTACCTTGTCCCTCACAGCATTAATACCCACACACACACACAAACTCAAACTCAAACTCAAACTCATACTCATAAACATTTCCCACACAAACCAGAAGAGGGACTGAACTCTCTGCTCTCCATACTGGAAGCTGCACTTGCTTCGTGGACATTTTCTTTATTTTTGTACTGAGATTATGTTTAGTTGCTTCATTGTGATTGTGTATGTTACAAAAGTATGTCTCCTCTGGAGTGAAACCTACTACAGAACGCTGATGTTGCAGAGCTAGCTCTAGTGTCGTGATCGAGAGAAAAGATGAATTAACTTGATAATATATGTAGTCAATGCTGATAGTTTTACTTTGTCAAAGTATATTGAAGTTTAAAGCATAGATGTGTTGCCTGCTCTGCTTCCAGCTGCATGTTTTGTTTTGTTTTATGTTTTTTAATGTGGTTGACATTGTGAACTTTTTTTATACTATGGAAAGAATTTGTTAATTAAAAGATGTAATAAACAAGTTGTGTGTGTGGTGTCCATCAGTGGGACAGAGCCCAGGGGGTTATGGCATAGCAGATATGATTGCCTCAGATCCATTTACATTCATCCATGTTGCAGCTTGCTCTCAGCTATTACTAAAAAGACTCAACCTGTACAAATAAACCCACTCCATGTCAGACAACATTCCTTCAAAATAACTCAAAAGAAACGGACAATTAACAGGTTAAGACAGGTTAGCAGCAAGGAGCATTAAAGCCGTGACGTCTTACTGTGGGTTTTCCGTGTCTGTGTGGTGGGAGGCTGGTCACCATTTGTCCTAATGTGATTGTTATAAGGGTGTAAGTGAAATGCTGACTCACTTCTCCCTTTTTTGTTTGATGCATGGAGCAGTCTTTGCAAAGGCGTCCGGCCCCCCTTGTGTTTGACCTTCCAGTGACCCTGTGGAACTGTGGCCATCACTAGCAGTGCAAAGCACTGTGGGAATCAGATTGACAGGTGGTGAAATGATGCCCAGCAGCTCAGTTTGCAAACGTAGTCCATCACCCCCATGTGTACACTCCCTTCATTCATCTGTGTGCATGTATTTATTTATTTCCTGGGCTCATTTAATCTGACTGAAACATGGGAGCTGAACCAAGTGTGGAATTATCCAGAGGAGACGGTTGTTTTGAAAGGGGTAAGAGCAACTGAAAAGAAAAGGATGATTGGGGTGGATTCAGGTCTGTCCTCTGGGAGTAAAACGGAAGGAGAAAAGACGGTAAAGACATGAACAATGTGTGCTGATTTTTCTCTATTCATGGCCTTTTTGATCAGCACAGATTGTGTAATGGGTGGCAGGTGTTCACTGCCTCTCTCTCTCACACACACACATTGCTCCTGCTTTACGTCAACACCCTTGTCCTGACATGCCTGGTCCCATCAGCCGAAAGGTGTCTCACACTTTGTACACACACTGCCACAGGGCACACACATACACACACACACACACTCTACAGGGCACACACATACACACATACTCCTCAGGGCACACACATATGCATACACTGCTACAGGGCACACACATACACACACACACTCCACAGGGCACACACATACACACATACTCCTCAGGACACACACACACACACTCCTCAGGCCACACACATACACACGCTCCTCAGGGAACACACATACACACACATACACACATACACACACACACTCCAAAGGGCACACACATACACACATACTCCTCAGGACACACACACACACTCCTCAAGCCACACACATACACACCCTCAGGGCACACACCTACATACATACTCCTCAGGGCACACACACACTCCACAGGGCACACACATACACACACACTCCTCAGGCTACACACATACACACACACTCCTCAGGGCACACACATATACACACACACAATCCACAGGGCACACACATACACACATACACTCCACAGGGCACTCCTCAGTTTCATACATCGTCACTGGGCACACACACACACACACCATCTAAATTCATATTTGCATTTCAGTTCAAAACACTACTCAATAGCCTTTGTCTCATTCTTAATGGAAATAATACTCAAATGGCCCAAAGAAGGAAAAGCACACACACACACATACACACACATACAGTACCATTGCTGCATCAGGCCTGCTTGTTTGGTGGAGCTTTTTATCGGAGCCTGCAGCCAACATCTCATTTTATTTGTGTGAATATGTCATTCAGTTGCTGTATGCACTAGCCTGGTTCATCTCCCACTTTCCTTTTGATTGACTCCCTGTCTCAGGCAAATGAAACAAAGTGGAAATAGGCCTCATGGCCATATTGAACTACAGAACATATCAGTATGTGAGAACCAGACTGTGTTTACCTCTTGCTGAAGTGTGACAAGCAACAGGCATAGATTCAAATGTGTCCATGCTGGAGAAGTCATTTACATGCTTGAATGGACACGAGAAGCCAATCAGGTTAAGACCATACCAAGCTCACAGTCTCATCTCTGGCCAAGACAGAAAGCAAGCACAGCTTACCATTCTCTCTCTCACACACACACTCCTTTTGCATTCTCAGTGCCCTGTATCTGGATCTCAGATGCACATCTACACCAAGCCAGAGCCTATTCACACTCGCATGATCTTAGTTGCCCTTGCTGTTTTGCACCTTACAAGAGAGGGGGCGCTGTGTGGGTGTTTTTCAGTCCTGCTTGCAGTTCCTCTCTCATTAGAGGTAATTGCCTCATTTGTTTGACCAATTCCTTATCATGATGTGGTGTTTTTTAGTGGACCTCTTTGACCCAGTGATGCAGCGGAGAGCGTCTCAGTCGAGAGAGAGACAGAGAAAGAGAGAGAGAGAGACAGAGAGAGAGAGAGACCAGAACAGCTTGGCCCAAGGCCACCCCAGCTTCTCCTCAAGGCTGCCATTTTGGATCTGCTGTGGTTGCGCCCACAAATCAAGCCTGCAATATACTGGGGAGCACATCCATTTTATGAAAATAACCACTAGATTTGAAATGAACCAGATAAAACAAGCTTCCCCTTTTTTGTGAATGTGCTGGTAAAAATGGACCTTGCAATTCATTTCTGGATTGCTTTCTGTTCATTCCCCCAATTTTCCTACATGTTTATAAACTGAAAACTGGAAACAAGAAGTAACAAAAAACACAACAACATAAACACCATCTGAGGCAGGTACAAATAAGTTGCTTTTTATTGAACCGGAATACATAGTCTCCTGTACAGCGGGGGAGCTTCGAGTTCTACATGCAGCTCACAGTAAGATTATACATGCACAAAGAATTACATTACCAGAACAGAGGCGGGTCACACTAGCAACCCTCTATTGCTGATATACAGAGAAGCACTAAGCAACAATGCTTACCCATTTGTTCAGATGCACAGTTCTATCATCTTCATTGCCATAGCCCACACCACATCCATGGAGAGAGAGGTGGGGTGGATGAATTTTACAAACACTGCATTTTTAAAAAGTACAAACCACATACCTACACATTAGTTCATGTCAAACTCCCTTATTTGATTGTACAAGCCCACTTTTCTCCTTGTATCCAGTATACTTGGGTAAGATCTGCCTGTGTGTGTCACAGGCTGTGTAAATTTAAATGAAAGTGCATGCTCAAGCATTTTACTCCAAGTGTGACACTTGGAGTGAATGTGTCTGTGTGCATGTCTATGGTTTTGTGCGTGTGCGTGTGTGTGTCTGTAAAAGGCCTGAAGATCACTTTCTTTGGCAGCGTTCTCGCACATAGGACATTGTCCGCCAACCCTGATTTTACAAACAGTGGGTCGACTGGACTGTTAGGGTGGAAGACCCAGAGCGAGCAGGAAGATACAGCAGCTCCCGCAGCAGGGTGCATCTCCCCTATCAGCATCCAGCATCACTGGATCACCATGGCAAATTAGAGAGGCCATAAATGTTCGGGGAGACTTTTAATAATGTACAATGCAGTTGAACAATTACACTTTCAAGGAAATGCACCCTTGAACAGATGATGAGACAGTCAATACTAATACAGCAACTTCTGATGGTGCTGATAAATCAGTTAATTGATCAATCACCTACTGTTCATCCACCCATCAATCATATTCTTGGTCAGGCCTCACACACTCTACCTGCAGTCTCTATGTACAGTCCAAAACACCTTTCTAGGGCTTGTCAGATCCCATGCATTCAAGAAGTACTCTCCAGGAGTGTATTAAAGAGAATGACAAAAATAACATCAATCTTAACTTTTAAAAGGGAAACTAAACTCCAAATAGTTCAGAAAAAAGTGGGCCCACTTTACAAAATTACATGATTTTCTTTTAAATAAAACTTCTCCATTACAGGTTCCAAAATAAGACATCTTTTTTACTTTAAAAAAAACATACATCGTCACAAAACGATGGACAAGTTGACTAAATGAAAAACAAAATCAAATATTTACCCTTTATTCCAACATGAGTGAACAGACCTGTTAAAACTGTAAACTGGATATACTCTGGAATGATTTTGGCACAAATATTAAAAGGTAGAGACACGGTCCAGATCAGAGCACCGTGCTTTCAGAAACTATGACAATTTAAACAAAAATAGCACTTTTGTCGTCTGTACAACAAACTTAACAAATCCGACAACTCCCATTAGGGAGCTTTCCTGCAATTGCTCTATGCAATTTAACTAATTTCATTTTGGCCAGTGCAAAAGAAATACACATACTATATACACACATATCTCAGATGGCCATACATTCAGCAAATAGGAAAAAAACATGTAATATATACTTCTACAACAGATGCAAAAGAAATGAGAGAAAGAGCAAATACATGTTAAGATAAAGAAACAAATGGGCTTAATTTTGAATGGGTCTTTTAAGTGCTGGTTAAGTGCAGAGTATCAACTCCTCTCCAACAGGGGCATTGAGGGCACATGTTAACTCATCAAATCAGGGTGTGAGGTCAGCACAAGGGTGTTTGCTTCTAAGCAGCCTACATTCAGGAAACTAAGTGGGTGTGTGATACAACTTTGTGTGTGGGGGGTGCATTTTTGTTTGTTGGGTTGGCAGGTAAATGTAGCAACGAATCAAATAACAAACAACAAAAAAAAGACGAGTTTGGAATTCTACCCTTGGCAAGCCTACTTAAGTAATGAGCTTTCATAAAACTCATATTGAAAAATAAGAGGACTTGCACTTGCTTGATAGCTGAAATTGGTTCAGAATATTATGAGGTTTAACAAACAGAATTAAAATGAAGACAGAGTATCATTTGGTCAGCCTGTGCAGGTGATGTTCTTGGAAAGCCCTGTTCAGTGAAAAGCTGCAACTTGCTACAGTGTGGATATATATTAGAAAGGGGGTGTATATGGGTGGGCGTGGCAGGGAAGTGTGGTGCCATTAGGTGATGACAGGATAACTACTGAAGTGTGTGAAAGCATGTGTGTATGCGTGTATATATACATACTGTAGAGATGTGTCCATATGTGTTTGTGAATGCGTGTTTATTTGCGAAAGAGGGGTTATCTACAGGTCCTAGCTGTAGTAAAAGCAGCCATCTCTCTCTCTTTCCCTCACAGACACACACACACACACACACACACACACACACACACACACACACACACACACACACACACACACACACACACACACACACACAAACCTGACCTTCACCTAAGGGGAATCTCAAGCACATAAAGTACAGTTTCCGACAGCTGCACAAATCCTGGGAGGCTCGTCTTTTGCTCCTTAAAGGGCTACTCCACCAGCTGAGGGCACGTGTAGAAAACAGGGGGAATGAAAATGTGCCCTGGAGGAAGCAAGGTATGTTCCAGGCCAGCTAGAGTTTGTGAAGCTGCTGGCGATGCATACATGTGACCCTGTGTGTGTGTGTGTGTGTGTGTGTGTGTGTGTGTGTGTGTGTGTGTGTGTGTGTGTGTGTGTGTGTGTGTGTGTGTGTGTGTGTGTGTGTGTGTGTGTGTATTTACATGTGTTACATAGCAGTACTTTTCCCAGTCCCTCCTGGGCAGACATCTCAGGATCAGGAAGGTACGCATTAACTACCACATTCATTTATAGCCACTGCACTTGGGCCCACTTGGCAGAAAGAGAGGGGGAGAGAGAAAGGGAGGGGAAGAGAAGAAAAAAGACAAAGGAGGAAAGTGGGAGAGAGAGAGAGAGAGAGAGAGAGGGGCAAGTAAGTAAGCAAGCAAGCAAGTTCCAACAAGTAAAGGTCCAGCAGCCCTAACTGAGGTGCAGCACGGCTGTCAGACAACCCTCCACCCACCGCTGCAGCCTGAATGTGTTTAATAAAATCCAAATCATGGTGATATTTAACTCAACATACAGTTCTAGAGGTTGTTGGGGGCATTGGGAGTGTCTTTGGTGGGGATGGTGAGGATTTGGGTGCGGGGGTGCTGTGGGGTCAGACCTCAGACACTTGAGAGAGGAACGTTGATGGAGTCTTGGGGTGTGAGACTTGGGAACATGCCTGAGCATTAGTGGTTGACTGAACTACAACACACTGTCTGAATATGAATATAAAAGCAACTTTGACAGTGAAGCATGCGTGGGTGGAAGTGAACCACTGGCTGGGGAAATAGTTGTACTAGCAAAAACACTACCTACCCTTACTGACTGGCTCATAAAGAGCTCATAAAGGGGTATCTGAGGTCAACTCAAATCTGACCAGGGCTTAAGAAAGGCACTTCTAAAATCCTCTTTAAAGCAGATCTGGAATAACAACCAATGAAAATGAGATCAAAACGGAATCATTTTTATGTGAGGTTGTGTTGCCCCTGTCCTGACTGTTCCAGATGCCAGGGGTGGCTAGGCTGGGGGGCTGTGTATTTAGATTGACAGGTTGAGGGGACAGCACCCAGTCTAAACTGGAATTAAACTGGAATGCTATGAGGAGCAGGGTGGACATTTCTAAAAAAGGGTCCAGGACTGTGTGTGTGTGTGTGTGTGTGTGTGTGTGTGTGTGTGTGTGTGTGTGTGTAGGGGACATGCAGTAGATAGAGCCTGGCTACCTGCTTGTCTGATGTAGGCTGACACCTGATATGTTCTTTTAACATTTAGCAACTAAAAGGGCATCTGTGTCAGGGATGTACTCTCTCTGAGACACACTCACGCATGCACACACACATACACCAAAGACACACCACCAATCTCAACCCTCTTTACACACATGGAATAACATCAAAGATAAAAACAAGGGTTTAAAAAAACACAAGCTTCATGATTGTGTCTCTCTCTGTGTGTGTGAGTGTGTGTGTGTATGTCAGAGAGAGATTATTATGCACATCCCAACAGACAGTCTGTAACAGACAATGTCACAGGATCTCTCCCTCACACACACGTACATACACGCACACACACACATACACATACACACACACACACACACACACACACACACACACACACACACACACACACACACACACACACACACACACACACAATCATCTTTGCATCCCTGACCTGTGACTCATCCAAAGAAAGTCTCTTGATCAAAGAAAGTCTGACCATATTTTCTGATGGCTGGCTGTAACTTCTCATTTGTTTTACCAGCTGATCAGAGATGACCATAGTGTTAAGCCTCTTTCTTTTGTGTCCAGCCCATGTACTATATCAACAGCATCTCCACATGCAAGACCTGTGAGACTAATGGATGCACGTGAAAGGATGACAAACACAATAAAGAAATACATAGCAAACAAATAAAAATAATAAACTTTAGGAACTTGTCGATTCGCACTGCGAACCCTGTCACATCTGCACTGACTCAGTCTCTGTCCAAATTTGGACATCCTTCCTGTGGCCCGCCACACCCCCTGTGGGGATAATGAGCAGTTGGATGGGGAGGGGGGTCCGCTCTTGACTGTCTGTGCAAAGTTTGCGAAAGAGGAAAATGAAACAAAAACAACAAAACAAAACCATACGTCCAGTTCACTTCCAGAAGCAGCACCCATAAGCGCCAGCCACAGCAGAGCTTCCAGCCTCCACTCCTTAATTCTTGCCATTAGTGGGTGGAGCCACCCATCCTCAGAAGCAACCACTGGGCCGCAACTCAATCTATATTCAGACCAGACTCAAGCCAGAACAGGGCCAGTGCCTTCTGGTGGTGAGAAGATGCATGCTGTGGCTATCAGTTAACTGGTGGTCAAGAAGACAGCAAAGGAGAAGAGAATCTGGGTATGTTCAGCTGGAGTGTGGAAAGCCTTTGAAGAGCACCAACAATGACCCTGCCTCTTACTCCTCCAGAGGGGCAAGGGTGAGTTTCTGACATGCAGCCAGAAGCTTCTTTCTTATTTTTCAATTCTTTTTTAGTTTTAATAGCTCAGTATTTGCCTCAGATTTGTGGAGAGAGAGAAAACAGGAAGAGGACAAGACAGTCGATAGTAGACCAAAAAGTACAGCATAAAAAAATTGAACATGGCTACAGAGAAAGAGCCTTTGACTGGGATGAGCATGGCCACAACTGGTAACAACTCCATGCCTGCCACATCATGATCCATCTGCATACTACAGAAATCTGAGGTCTTTTCAGCTCCGTTACCACTGCAGTGCTCAAGTTAAGAGCCTAATTACAGATTGTGGAAATGCCAGCACTTTCCATGCTGTTGGAAATTTGATGTTTTTAATTTGTATAATGTAGTGTTTTTTCCAAACATGGTAAAGTGGCAATTCTAAGCATCTGTTGAAATTAAAAGGCAAACCTAACTTCCGTTAATCTTAAATCCCAATCCCATCAAACTGAGATGTGTTGGGGTTTATGGTTTTATGTGTCATCATGGTAATTAATGAGCGAGAAAACCTGGGCAGATGTCTTGCTTGCACTGGCGATGAATGCAAGTGGAGTTAGCACCCAGAGAGAGTATAACACAGGCCTGGCTCAGGTTCTCTGTGCGCTTGGAAACATGCTGGGGCTAAAGAACACTGGACCAAACAAAAAATGAAACTACCCAGAGGTGCCTATTCTACCCAACTGACGATGTACAGCTGAGTGGATTAACTGGGGCTGTGATTTAAAACAAACAAAAAAAAGTTTGAGCATCCTCAAAATGATCACAATCCTTCTGATGCAAGGAAGGATAATCCACAGAGAGCATTGGTGTCAGGAGTCCATCACTATCAATCAGCCCTCACCTCAGGTGTACACTGACTCTGACCTCTCCAGGGCAGGGCCCAATGCTGAAATCCTTCATTATCTGTCCCTTAGCCTTGTATACAAACACACACAGACACCCCCCAACACATATCCATCCTCTTCAGGGAGCAGAGAGGCTGTGCACAGCATCAGTTGGCTGATGTCCATTTGTAGGTGGTCACACTCAAAAACTGTTGTACAAGAGTGTGCATGATGGACAGTGCAGGAAGAGGAAGTGGAGGAAGAGGAGAAGGTGCTGAAGCTGATCCAATGCTCACAAGACAGTTGAAGCAAGAGCTTGGGCCTCTAGGAATAACTTAAAGCCGAGGGCAGGAAACCACTGGAGAGAGCTGCTGATGTTTTCCAAAGGGTGCATTTGAGGTTCACTACCAGCACATGAGGGCCTGTTTTGAGAGAGAGAATGAGTCAAAGAAAGAGAAGAGATAAAGAGAGAAACAGAGAACAGAACAGAGTGATATACAGAGAAATACACAGAGAGAAAATAAAAAGAGAGAAGGAAAGAGGGGGAGAAAGAATGACAGTCAGAAACTTGCTCTGCAGCGGTTTGATGTCTGTACGGATAATTAAACTCACTTTTCCTTAATTATGATCAGAATAGTGGGCAGGAGCCCATGGGACTGGACAACACTTATTTTAAAGCCTAAAAAAAGAGCTGCGACTCAAGGATTGCGTTTGATGGTTGCTGGCACGCCAGACTCCTCAGTGAGCCGAGCCATGATTCTGTCAGCTCAGACTTACAGGCTTGAGGATCACCGCTAACGGAGGCATCTGGGTGCTGACGCACACCATTTTTTTTCAGGGCCTGGCGTTGGCTTACCGGCTGAGTGCCTTTAAGGAGCAAGGGAGGTGGCATTGTAGGGTTAGTTGTCTAAGTGCCGGCTGGTCCAAGGCCTGCTCCGATCCGGTGTTCGACCCACCACACTCCTGCTGGACAATGGCATTCTGTTGCTGCTGCTGCTTTCTGTCCTAGAAGAACGGTCATAAGGGTCAAGGCTCGCGGGTGAAGGCCTTCTCCACAAACTTGACTGTGGTTCACTCTCATCCATTGCCTGGCAACACAAAAAAGAATAAAAAATAAAGTACAATTCCATTCACACAGACTCAATCAAGAGGATTCCCATTCGGCTCAGCAGTCTAGCAGAAAGTGCTGCTGTAGGTTGTGTACCAGATGGAGCAGAGGATGAGGGTTACAGCTGACTGCCCTATCTTACTGACGCATCACCACAAAAGTGACACATCAGTAAGTGAAAGTGCTAAACCTGCCTTGGCTGACAAAGCTGTTAAAAACGCTGGTAATTACAGAACCGGAGTGAGTCAAGGTAGCGCAGAGCACAGACTGACGCTAATCACTCATAATGGAGTGCTAGGTCCCCAGGGTATGCTGGGTAGATGGATAGGAAATGGACTAACATGCTCACTCCTGGCCCAACATGGCAACTTCCTGTCCTTTCAACATTTGCAAGGAAAGACCTCTCCAAAAAAGAATAAAAAAAAAACACATCCATAGCTCATTGTAAAAAAAGTATTGCATTCAGCTGTCTGTCATGGAGGCTTTGGTTTTTGATGTCTAAAATTTCCTAACTGTATATGGCACACCTTTCTCATTTTTCTGGATGACAGTGCAAAGTGACTTACAGGAACTCAGAATTTATTCTTTGTGTATTCAAATCAGTGTTTTGTATTAATTTACTATAAAATGGCACTGGCTTTGTTTAGTGTTCAACATGAGGTGTGAATATCTGAGTAATTCTGCTACTCTGTTCATTGCTGACAGTTTAGGCAGTACAGCTCTGAGGTACTCCCACAACACAAGATTATACAGAGAGTGTTTTATTCCTTATTTGAACACATGGAATGATTTGTCATGAAAACGATGGAGTACTGCTTAGTATAAATTACTGATGAATTTAAATCCAGAAGTACTGACAGGTCAATATATATTGAACTAACCTTTTGTCAAGCCTTAACCCCAAGAAAATAACAACACAGTTTCAGTGGAGACTGGTTCTGAACTCAGATTGCATGGAGTACATCTTCTTGATGTAGGAGAGTTAACAGCTGTTCAGAAACAACTTTTCAAGAACTTCTGAGATAGGTAGAATGCTAATAGCCCTAAGGGTGCTAAATTATGTCTAACTAAATTGCTTCTGTTGGGCAAGTTCTGACTTCCTTCTATCATTATTTTCTTTTCATTCAGCAAAACTCAGCCAGCCAGACAGCTGAGTGCTGGTATTTTTAGCTGTTCCTGCTGCTTTGAAATAGAAACAAAAGCTTACAAGGGATGCTGTGAAAAAGTGCATTCATTTCAAGTGCTTCCAGCATAACCTCTCATTATACCATTATGCCGTCTACCTCACTTTCAAATGCATAGGCTCCAGCTAACCACACAACCATCAGCATCAGCAACCCCCACCTCAACTTTCCACCCCAACACCCACCACTCCACATTTACCTCCTATCTGCGCTTTTAGAACATTATCTGCACCATCCGCCTTAGCAACAGCTCTATCAAAATGAACGCCCTCCCACCATCTCTCAGTATTTTTATAAGTACCTCCATGCTAACTGTAACCATGTTTCCAAGTGGTGGATGGACGCCGCATCTGTTCTTTTTTTGCAACAGTTGTGCATTTCAGGTGGCTATAAATATAATTCCCCATTAGAGGTAAGCTGTGCCAGAACTCTGTTCCAGCTAGACTGTCCCCATTACACCCAAGGTAATGCATTTCAAAGGGGCACTAATTCAACTTGGTTGAGTCTAATTTATGCTTTCAAAAACTTTATCCAAGGCAAGACTTTAATAGATTCAACACATTTTTACGGAACACATTAAGTCAAATATCCCTGCTAGCCGCCATACCTAAACACTGCCTTTTTTCTCTCTTTTTTCCCTTTTCAGTCACAAACCACTATGAACTGGCTTTCGGTCCAAGGAAAACTCATGTTTGGCCTCACTCATTTTTGCCTGTTCCAACCTGACCCAGTTTCAACTCCAACCACACCACTCCGACCCCAAAATGGATGCCTCATCATATAGAGGAATCTAAATTAGCACACAGACATACAGAGAGAGCAAAATTCAATACAAATCTGCTATGTGTCAGAGAAACATAAGGGTTTATTTTTGTGACAGCAGAACATTCATAAAAACCTACACTTTACAACTTGCCTTGCAGAATAAGCAGTCAATACCCATCACAGCCATATCAGGAATATAACAATGAGGTACATTTTTACATCGGGTATACAGGGTACTGGGAATAGTAGTTCTGACAACTAAGAGCCTAATCCATAAAGCATCCATACCATCTCCTGATCTTTTAGATATTTTTTTTTTTCTGATTGTCATTTATCTCTTGTCTTGTGACCTATTGCTACTACTGCTGCTGGTACAGCTGAACATGGAACATTCCAGTACACAGCTTGCACATCTGTCCTATTAGGTCTGCTCCATGCTACAGTGAAAACAGAGCCGAGTGTTCACTCATTCGCTGCACAGGGTATGAATACAGGGGCTTAGCCAGGGAAGACTTAACCAGGCAATAGTGGAGCCCAATATTAGCTATTCCCGGACACTTGGGACGTTACTGCTGCCATATATTGTGCTTTTGGCATATCACACAATGATTTTGGATGACCAGAGCTAATCACTGGGGTCATGGTCATAGGGCATGACACAGGACTGTTGATACCATTCTCCAGTTTAGAGTAGGATGGTTGAGATTTTCCCTCTCATACTGGTCGTATCTTATGAACAGTACAATCAGCTTCATGTTTCTCCTAACAATCTAGGAACAGAGTAAGGCATTTGTTTAAGCCAAGAGATACGTTCCTCAAGTCCAGGTGAATCACAGGTGAATCAAAGGCAGGACATTCAAACATTACAGCAAAGAAGAGAGATGTGGCTTCTGTCAACTTCATTTCCACATAACTGGCCACAACTGCCCACGTGTCAATAGTGTGAGTGATTAATCTGTTTGCATTATACTCTTGATATCCCTAATCATTTCAGAGGAATGTATGACACCATAGCCAACGACCACAATGAAAGCCCACTCCATCCTCTCTTTAAGGACAAATCCAACATAGAAACCAAACCAACACTGTCTCTGTGTGTGTGTGTGTGTTTAAAGAAAGAGTGTGTTAGGGCGGATATGTCCGTATCAAGTGATTTCCAGAGCACTGGGCAGAGGTAACTGTTACAGGAGGTAGAGTAAATGTTGAGTTGGCCCTGATAACCTACAGGCTCCGACAGTGAGAAAGCCCCAAGTGGTTGATTGGATAGCAAGTGGACAATGACAGATTGTACCCCTAACAAAACAAGTCACTTCATCCGCACACAGCTGGTATTGCGCTTTTAGAGTCGGTTCCATCACTGTGTGCATATGTATCTGTGTATCTGGGTCTCTGTTGTGTGTGTGTGTTCGCTGAAGGAGATGAATGAGCTAACCTTTGGGAAGAGGTGCGCTAGAATGTACTTAAGCAATGATCCCGAACGTTTGTAATAAATAAGTGGAATTTTGCATTGTGGCAGCTCAGAGACTTAGAGCAGAGGGAGGACAAGAGAAGGGGCTTTGGGGAGACGGAGGTTGTTAATATTGTTATGGGAGAGTGGGTTAAGGGTGGAGAGAGTGGGTTATGGGACTCCAAGCTTCTGGATGAGGAGTTAAAATGTGTCGATTACAGCTTCTAATTGGAGTGGGGGTCTGTAGCAGCTGATAATGTAATGATGGCCAACAACGTAATAACTGCCAATAATATAATAAATTTGGCTATTTTTAAGCAATAATGCCAATTTTCTAAAAAAATGGTGGTCTAACCAACACCTCTAAAAAGGACAGAGAGGTGGAGTGGTATTGTAATTTTGGGGCTGTAAGTGCTGCAATTAGCATGGCTGACTGGATGAGTTTTGCTTTTCAAGCCATTCACACTGCTGAACGGAGCTGCCACAGGAGCAGCTGGTTATTTGTTTTGACTGGAGGCTGCCATCAAGCCACCAAGTACAAACCAATCCTAGACCTCAACCTGTCCAGTTATCTACATTTAGAAACCAATTACAGTCATTGTGAACTGAAGTCTGACACCTGTGACGTGGATGTTCCGCTATCAGCAAATTCATGGGGTATGACATGAGTCCAACCTAGTTAGAGTGAGGTTAGCCAGTCAGCTATGTTGAGAGATTCCATGATCAAAGGGCAACATTCCTCTGGCTATCACGTGAAGTATGTGGGATAAAAACACCCTCGTGTGTGTGTGCTGTGCCATTAATTATCTAAACTAGTCTGACTTCAAAAAGAAATCTGAGAATAATCTGTCATACCACATTAAAACCCTCTAATGGGGCTGTTTTAAGAAGCTACTGAACATAATGTTGCAAAGTTCCAGCAAATATTTCTGCAAAATATTGTCTGGTTTTGTACTTGTTAAACCCCAAATGACCATTTAATTGCAAAATATGTGACCCTGCCACTACCTAAAGCACATCACCCACAATTGATAATTACAGTCATAAAATTAATGCTTAATAACTGCGATAGTTAAATTATAAATAGCTACTGTAATCTTGTGGCTTTGATTTGGGTTATGATATAGTTAAGTAATGGATTAAAGGATTAATGTGGAACTGTTCCATAAGATAGGCATGAAAAGAAAAAGGCAACGTCAAGACAACACACATCGTTGGTCAGATAAAAATCTCACCAAGCCTATGAAAGCATGATCACAGTGAGAAAAAGGCTACCATAAAAAGCTTTGCCACCACAGGGGTGAAACCTTGAAGCCATACCTTGATGCCCTTCCTCATTTACTGTGTGACGGGAAGAGTTCTTTTCACTGCGGAAAAAAGAAAGAAAAGGAGCAGACTCTCCCATCTAATGTTTAGGCCTTGTTTCCCCTCCTGTCTTCTCAGTCTCTTTTGCTTTATCCGCCCTTTCATTTTTTTCTTTCTTTGTGCTTACTTCTGCACCAGTGGCCTGAGAAGTGCTGTTCATTGCAGTACACTTTGGCACTTGGGAAAATCCCTATGTCACCCACCGACCACTTCGCTCCTCCAAGGAATGGTATCTAGCATGGCCAACTCCTCGCGCAGGTCGTGCAAGTCAATCCAGACTCTTCTCAGGTGTTGTTCCACGCTGGTGGAATTACCTTCCAAGTACTACCAGATCAACAGATACCCTCCCCACCTTCAAGAAACTCTTGAAGACCCAGCTCTTCCAAAAATATCTCCTGGCTTGAATTCTGAATACCAGGAATGCACTTAACTTCTTATACTTAATCTCTCTTTTATACTGCACTTTTATTAGACTATTGCACTTTCAACTTAAAATACTGCAATTTTTATGTTAGCAATATGCACTCTTGTTAGTTTCTTTCATTGTGTTGTAGCTTGAATGTTATCCTCTTTTGTAAGTCACTTTGGATAAAAGCGTCTGCTAAATGCATAAATGTAAATGTAAAATCCACCCAAGATCTGGGATATTTCTGTCTGTTTCTATTCAGCACAATAAAGCAATGTGCATACTAGACAATACTTTGCCAACTAGTAAAAGAAATGGAAGCACTAAACACTTGGGTAGAGGTATGAACCTGATAAGCGAGGCACTATATCACTACTTGACTATATGTTCTGATCGCTCACCCCAGAGGTTATACAAACATGAGCAATCTACCTGCTGTCAAATGTGACGTATGTGACATCAAAAGTGACACGGCTCTGGCAAGCAGCTCATAACCCAAGAGGAAATATCAGCAGATGTTAATATGAAAACATTAATATATTCCCCATCAACAGAGAGGTGAAGTGCTATTTTATTACCCACAGACTCTAAACACAGCCCTTCTCCTTTATATGTTTATTGTTTATCATGCCCTTGTATATTAGCCCCCTTTGCTCTTTTTGTACTTGACACTTTTACACTTTCTCTCCGTTGCACCTTTGTGGCCTTGCTAATGGCAACTATTCAATGACAATAAAAGTCTTGAAGTTGAAGTTCTGTGGTAAAATAAGTGTATATGTCTGTATCATACATACATGTTTATATATAAAAAGAGAAAGCTACTCACCGTTGAATGCTTTCGGCTCCAGGGTTGGCGTTCCTTGGCACTCACAGGCTCATGGGGCACAGTCTTTCCCAGTCCACTGTCAGAGGGTGATGATGTCATCCCTCTGACACGGGGATGATGCCCTGGGTCCTGGCCATCCCTGCTGCTGGTGATCCGGCGCATGTACACCTCTGCTGGGCTCAGCTTTCCACCACGGCCCTCTGTGTGCAAAGGAGGAACAGGTGCAGCCACCTCCTCTCCATCCAACACTGTGGTGGCACGATATGCCCTCCAAGTAGGCTCCAACTCATCCTCCGAGCCATCCAGTCGAGGTACCTCATCAACAGAAAGAGCACCGCGATTCTTCCAGGTGCTTCGGACAGTGACATTCCTCATTTCAGGTAGGGAGTCATCCTGGGAGGACAAGTGGTGGTGGTGTTGCTGTTGGTTGTTATGACTACGGCTCCTCCAACTGGTGACTGTAGTGGTGCTGCTACTACTGCTGCTCTCGAAGCCTGATTCCCCATCATTGTTAAAATCTGATGTACTCTCAGGAGACTGCAAGCTGAAGCTACTGCGGGATCTCAGGTGGGTTTCCACACGGGCCGTCTCAATGACATTGGGAGGGTCACTGCCATAATCATCGTTGGCTCCTTCTTGGCAATGCCGGAGTGTGATCTCGCTTTTGGGAATGGAGATCTCATATGGGATAGACAAGCCGCCCCGGTGCTCGCTGCTAGGGCTGATGATTATATTGCTGGTGGATGTGTGGCGTTCTTTTGCTATTGGCTCACTGCACACACTGCTGCTCCTGCTGCTGGTTCGGGATGAGCTCAGATCATTGGGGTAGATGGTAATGCTACTTGTCATCTTGCTGGTCAGGACGGGTTTAGTGGAGATCTTGGGTTTGCCGGTGGATGACAGAGGCTCAGTCCCACCACCTGACCCACTCATGACCTCTTTGCGGTCTATCTCGACGATGGCTGGCTTGATGACAGCCTTTGACCTCAGTGCTTCCCGTGGACTGCAGACCCTCCTGATCTCAATCCCTGAATGTGTGTGAGAGGACTCCTGAGATCCCTCAGCCATCAGAGCCTTATGCCCTTCCTCTTCATAGGAGCTCCTAGTAGAGGACCTGTCTGAGTGGATCTGGGAGTGTCTTGTATACTTCACATTGGCAGATCTGCCACATGCCTTTGCAGATGAAGACTCCTGGTCCCCTATTGATGGCCTTGACCCAGTAGATTCACTCTCTGAGGCTGAAGAGTGCCCCTCAGATCCTTGGTCACTGGCCACAGCTGGGGAAACGTGGGACCGATAGGCAGTATAGGAACCATTTGCCTTGGAGAGGCTCAACACAGCTGAGGAATCCTGGGAGGGATTTAGTAACCCCTGCTCTGAGTTGGGGTCTTTCTCTGCTGAGAGAGCAGTCAGAGCCTTACTGGAAGTCACAGGCATCACATCTGAACTGTTTGACTCACTGTCACTGCCACCATACAATCTGGAGAACTTCTCCACCTGGCTCTTCTTACTGTCACCATCACTTGTTTTCAGAGCTGTCTTCCATGATTTCTGATCATTAGCAGCGGGAGGGTAGCGGCTGAGAACGGACATCTTCTTGCTGTCGCTGTTGGACACCTGACTACCTGAAACACATTTCTCGTCAAACCCCCTTCCCATTTCTTTCAGGCCATTGTCTGAGGCAGGTGTGGCACTTGTCTTAAGACCTCGTCTGTTTTTCTGTGCAGGACTTAGTGCCCTCCTGACTGACTTGGGAGAGCTTTCTGCTGACTGGCTAAGGTCCTTGTTTCGCAGTTTGGGTTCTCTCTTCTGCTGTGGGGAGACATCCCGGCTCTTGTACTTTGAAGCAAGAGGATCAGTAGCAGCAGCACTCCTGTATTTCGGTTTCTCCTGACGGAACCCTCCCCGGACGTTACTCTCCTCATTCTCCACCTTGCCATTCTCTAAGACTTTAGCTGTACCGTTGCCTGCACCTCCATTGCTGCCACCACCATAGATCTGCATCTTCAGCTGTTCAACTTGCTCGGCAAGGGTTTGGCTTCTGATCTTCTCCTGCTGGAACTTATCCAACAACTCTGAGTTTTTGGACTCTGTGTCCTTCAGGTCCTCCTCAACCAGCTCTAGTTGTTTCAAGCGATTCTTCAGCCTTTCCACCTCCTGGTTCAAGTCCCTGACCTTGTTGTCTTCGTGACCCTCCAGACTATTCTTCTCGTTCTCAGCTTTATTTCTCAGTCCAGCATCATCAGTGATTTTCAGGTAGTCTAGGCTCTTCTTCCTGGTGAGTTTGGTACTGAGGCCTGTTGAAAGTTCATCCTCAATCCGGAGATCTCTATGACTGTAGTCTGCTGAGCTGATCCTATTCTTCTGTTGCTCGAGTTTGTCAGTGAGCTTGATGATCAGCTCCCGGTCCTCCCTCTGCTTTTCCAGAAGCCTCTTCCTTTCGCTCAAGAAGGCCTGAGTGAGACCCTTGATCCTTTCCATCTCGGTGGTGAGGGCCTGCTCGGCCTTGTCCAGACGGGCTTCTGAGGCATCCACCTCTTTCAGACGAGCCTTAAGGGCCTCTAGTTCAGTGGAGAGTTTGCGGTTGAGGTTCTTCTCCTCATTGAGACTGAGGCACAGCTGGGTGCAGTCAGACTTGCACTTCCCAAAAGCTTCCTCAAGCTTCTCCAGTTCAGCCATTCTTGCCTGTGAAAAAGAAGAGAAACTCATTTCAGTCAGCCAACCCAGCTGAACTGAGAAAGTCAATTGCAACAATCACTTATGTATCAAGAGTATTTGAGGGCATCACATAAACATTTCAAAACTATACTAGTCATGCTTCTCACCTGCAATCGTTCAATCTCCACCCTCAGTCCTCTTGTGAGCTGCTCCTCTTCCTCCAGCTTCTCCCGTACTGACCGACACAGGTCCTCTGCCTTGCGGATCTCCTCATCCTTGCCCTCAATCTTGAGCACACGTTTTCTCAGCGTCTCGACATCAGCCAGCAGAGATGAATTGCTGCCCTCAGCCTGGATGATCTTATCCTGGAGGTCCAGCAGCTCATCCTCTGCCTTCTGGAGCTTACTGGTGGCCTCCTCCAGCTCATCCAGTCTCCGTCCCAGACTCTGGAGTTTGTGACGCAGATGGCGATTGGTGGTATCTTTGTACTCAGACATGACTAATGATGCTATTGGTGTGATGCTATTACCGGAGTGAGATTTTTATTTGACAACTGTTTGGGAGGTATGCATTTGCGTGGCCAGTCCTTTCTCTGTAACCACAGGGATTTGAAAGGCTTGGTTCCAGCTATGTAATGTGTCTAGTGCCTGCAGAATTTAGACACACTCTCTTCTTAGACGTTCCACTGTTCTTCTACGTTTGATGGGGATAAATTATCATCTGCAAAACAAAAGAAGAAAATCACCATTATTTTCAAATGAGAAAAATAACCAACACTTTGCAGAATCATCAAAATTCAACGGCTACCAGAAAAAAAGACACTGCACAACAGCAACCAATACCATTTAAACTTTCATAGTGTAGAGTAGTTACATTATACTCAATTACTTCCTTAAATTGGAATGAGATTGCTCATCATGAATATCTAGTTACTTGTTACTTTACAGTTGGCCTCTTAATCATGTAAAAAAACAGCGAAAGAGAGACAGGAAAGATGGAAAAAGACAGTGGTACTTGCTCTTCCATCATAATGAAGCCATATTTTGTCCAGATTAGTCTTTCAAATCAAAGTGAATCATCGTATATTGGTCAGCGTTGCATTTGGGTTAATAAGTAACTACGTATCCAGTAACTAATGTAGTAACTGAAATTTGAACTTCAATGCATTACTTTACTTAATTAAAATCTGTTACACCCCACATTAGTTACACTCTGCACTAACCAAGATGTATCCAGAAAACATCTGCTCTTGACAAAAGCACTGTTTTCTGTAAATTTAACATACACAAATTATGAGATACACATAAAATACTGTATGGCTAGTTCATACAATACACAGCAATTGTAGTATCAATCATCCAATCACATTTACTTGAATAATCAGAAGGCTTTTATTTTTGCCTACACTTGAGGGACAGGCTAAGAGGCTCTGGGGTAAAGAGGTCAGGGGGTACAGTGGAGGGACAAGGGGATACGTGTTAGCTGGCCCCTAATGGATAATGCTTTACAGAGAAGCTGCACACTCAGCACATGATTTCACAGTTCTGCCTGATTAGTACAACACAAACTGTGAGAGGCAGTGGCAGGATTCAGCAACACATACACACAGACGTACAAACACACACATAGTAGAACACATATACACACAAACACTGAGGCTGTGGAAGTGGGATACCGGTCAAGAGGAGTAATTAAGCATGGAAACACGAACGCAACACACACACACATACAGAATACACAAACACAGAATTCCCATTTTTATGCACAAATAACACACACAAGGCACACATTACCTCATGTTCATGAATACGTGTACACACACACAGACATATAAACACTCGCAGCATTTTTGCAAGTAATTTTTGAAACAAATTTCATAAAAATTCTTCTCTGCTAAATGTGCACCAACTCTCTCTGAAGCATACGTGCTGCTCTGACCTATTGCAGTAGGGCCAGTGTGGAGAGGGGTTCTCATTTGGGCTCCAGTGGATCTGGAGTGGGTTTGTTCTACTATTAGCTCCTGTAGTACTGATACTATTGGTACCTTTGAAGAATCAGCTGGAGATTTAGGGCTTTTTAGGGGAACGCAATTATTTCTCTTGGGTTAGGAAATGGATGCTGATGTTGGCATTGCTGTCAAACATACAGAAATGTGTTTTAGACTATTACTTACATTTGAGTGTAAAGTAGGCTTTGGGTGGTATTCCGTAGACTAGGCACTCATACTTGTGTTAAACATAATATATGGTTTGGGTGGTTATCGGTAGCCTATAGACTCATACTTATGTTTAAGAGTCAAGTATGGATTGGATGGTTTTCAGCAGACACTCATAATTGACAGTAAAGTGTGGATGGTGGTCAGTAGCGATGGAGTGAGGATTGGTTTGGGGTGCAGGCACAGTGGGATTTTATGAATAAAACTCACAGCAGCGTTGATACATAGCACCATACATACACAATGCAAATGATAACAAATACACAAAAACATTTCTGTTGGAGAGACAGATTAATTTAGAATAGGGGACTTACCAAGATCATTGAAAATGAACACAGTCATCATGATGTAAACTACCATCATGCAAACTTAATGTGTACATTGTCTCTGCTTACATTATGCATGGCAATAACATTCACTGAATGGCTGTTGCTTATGATTAACTGTGGACATCGGGCAACATTGCATTGAAGCTACTGCATATGACCCAGAAAACACCACCAACCTTTGAGTCTGACTTTATGACATCCCATAATGTATGGACACATGACAGATCCAGAGAACAAAGGGACCTGCTGTTGTTTATTACCCTTGGATGCCACCTTGATGCACCTCTTATATCTTTCTTACATCCAAGTAATGTTCCTGAACTGAGTTTCTGCTCACATTCTGCTGACTGCAGCAGAATCAGTCACCTCAATGACGCACGCGATTCCTCACATGACTATCACCATGACAACAGGTTAGAGTGGGGTAGGGTTGGGGGATTTGCATAAGCAATCACTCAGTCAGTTCTCATGGTTGTACCTATCTACATGCATGCACAACAAACATGCAAACATAGATCTACTTGAAATTACACTTCACCTAACATTTTAACATTCCATAATATTCACTTTCAGATTTATTCCAAATAAATGCTATCCCCTCTCTTTTTGAAGATTGATGTAATGTTTATCTTTGTAAACATGGACCATTTATATCCAACTATCTACCAGTTATTGTCCATGGTGAGGCCTTCCCTCCAGCAGTGATGAACCTCAGACATGATTCAAGTCCTGGCTTTATTTCCTCCTATTCCTCTACCCAAAGCCTGAACCATCAGACCTTAGCGCCCCTCACATCTGCAGACATCATCATTTATCGATCCCCTGCCGCCCTCCCCTCTGTGTGTGTGTGTGTGTGTGTGTGTGTGTGTGTGTGTGTGTGTGTGTGTGTGTGTGCGTCATCTCTGATCCACCAGAAACCTCAAACACAGACAACAGTTTCCTTGACATTCACCACAGAATTCAAATGCTGTCTGCATATTAGACATAAGTGTACGAGTGGAATGATATGGAAATTTAACACTATGATTATAGTGATAAGAAGCATCTCGATTCGAATATTAGCATTAGTTTGGTATTCTTATTGTGTGCTGGATAGAAAAACAATGACACGGTGGCAATGACAACTTGAACTAAAGATGCAGTTCTTGAAAGAATTACCAGTGCATGCAGAACATTTATAAAGTTAACCTTACTCTACTCAACCTCTGCTCAAAGCAACATGGACTTGCAACATGGGGTTCCCAAATCAAATCCGGGTCAGACGACTGTCAGTCAGTGATGTTCACCATGGCAGTAATGCAAGTAATGGCCCTATTCACCAAAAAAAAGGGAAGGCAGGTCTTTGTTTTGAAAGCAATCGTGAGTTTTATTTTGGTAGAGTTCTATGCACATGAAAAAAACAGATGAACAGAATCTGTCCTTTTGGGAGCTCCAAATTATGGGCATATAAACTAAGGCAATTACACTTCTCAAGCTAAGCATGAGTTTTATTTTGAAAGCATTTGTGATTTGTTGCACAGAACTTAATTTTGGCAGAGATCTATGCACTGGAGCAACATCTGAAGACTGTAAAGACCAAGCCCACTGATGACCACCAGACCCTTATACTCTCCCCCACACATGTCGAAAATGCACTGAGCCGAATCAATGCACGTAAGGCTGCTGGCCCTGATGGCATCCCTGGACGTGTGCTCAGAGCTTGTGCTGAGCAGCATACTGGAGTCTTTACAGACATCTTCAACATGTCTCGCCCAAGCAGCAGTACCAGCGTGCTTCAAAACCACCTCTATAGTGCCAGTGCCGAAACACTCCTCTCCAAAGTGCCTGAATGGCTTCCCATTCTGATGAAGTGCTTTGAGTGACTGGTCCTGGCACACCAAGAATATTCCAAGATCACATATGCAAGAATGTTGTTTGTTGAGTTAATCACAAAACTTGAGGATTTTGGAATCAATATCTCTCTCTGCAACTGGATCATGGACTTTCTGACCAACAGACTTCAGCATGTTAGGTCCGGCCACAACAGCTCCACCTCCATTACACTCAACACTGGTGTACCCCAGGGCTGTGTGCTGAGCCCGTTCCTCTATTCCCTCTTCATCCATGATTGCAGGTTTATGTATGGATCCAACTTCATCATAAAGTTTGCAGATGACACAACAGTGATTGGACTCATCAGTGGCAATGATGAGTCTGACTACAGGGCAGAGGTAAAGCACTTAGCTGCATGGTGCGCTGACAATAACCTGCTCCTGAACACGAGAAAAACCAAGGAGGTAGAAGGGAGAAACTCATGACGCCATCCATATCAACGGCATGACTGTTGAACGTGTCTCCAGTTTCAAATTCCTGGGGACCAGGAAATCATGAAGAAAGAAATCATGAGAAATCATGAGTGACTTTTCCTTAAATCTGCTAACAGGACATTTTCAAGACCTTTTCTCAGAATTGCGCCTTGTGTGATAGCCTTGGACAAGTTCATGTAGTTTCCCACTAGGCTACCACTACAGGGAGTCATTGTACTAACATTAACATTTTATAGGTTACTGAATGATACTGAATTTAGTTAGCTAATTTAGCTTTGTTAGTATATTAATTAGGAAGCCTAAAACAGAAAATTCCGCTTGATAACTAAGATATTAAAAATCAGCTACATCAAATAAGGTAAAATCATGTGTAAACCAACTTAAACGGACAACTAACAGAGTGGAAAAGTTCTTGTTTAAATTGTGTTAAATGGTACAATGCTACCCTCTGGTGTATACTGTAAATCCATTACCCACAGGGTTTTGACCAGGGGAATAATGCACTTGACAAAAACAACCTATCTATAGATAGATAGGGATCTATATTTATACATCCGCAATGCAGTGTTACACAGAATATCTGACAGTGACAGTAATCCTTGCCTAAATACAGGTCAAGTTAGAGATGCACATAGCCATGGTGATAGCAGCAATAATGTCAACAAATGAAAACTGGTCAACCCAGGTTTGATTCCTGAACCACACTTTGTGGAAAAAAAAGTGTCTGCTGAACACCAGTCATCATTAACTTTTAAACTTTTGATACACATCCACCCAGATGAGGATGGCACTAGCTTCCCAGAGCACAGACATAGCGAGCTAGGTCAGGACATCAGTGCTAACCTGCCTGATCAGTCCTGTCCCACTCTCTCACTACCTTAATCCCTCTGACTCACCCCCTCAATCCCAAGGGAGGGCTGGGATCCTAAGCTGGCACCCTGCATCCTTCTCCCTGCCAAGAGTGGGGCCTAGTCGTTGCCCTGTGCGCATGCGATCCGCGCCAGCCCCATGGCTTCAAAGAGCCAGTGGAGCGTGCAAAGCAGCCTTGGCATGGGCGCCCATCCCAAGGCAATCAACATACCTGCTCTTATCTGAACTGCTCTTTCATTAGGTACACCAGGGCGCGTGCGCACACACACACACACACACACAGCCAATGGGAGAGAAACAAAGGGTGTAACACAGAGGACAACAATGCCATACACACACACACACACACACACACACACAAACACAAATGGTTGCTCTAGAGGAATGAGGACCACCACGCCCACACAGAAGCCCAAAACTCCCACAATGCACTGGGACCCTGGGTCTCTTCTGGCCCAGTGGCTAATGAGATCACAGGACCTGTCATCACCACTTTGGCATCCGCACATTTGCTTGGGAAAAAAACAGGTTTCGGTGTGTGATGGGGAGGTGTGTGTGTCAGGGGGATTTGGGGGTGGGGTGTGGGGCAACCCAAATATCTGAACCGCAACCAAATGGAACAGGCAGTCCCATTCCTTGGCTTGTTGATCAGTTAAACTAAGAAAATCCTTTCTAACAGAGACACTTCTCTGTCTACTTCCACATCACATTCATATGAACACTATGAAGTTTGTTACAAAGCAGTTCAATGAAGCATTACTATGAGCATGAAACAGTTAATGTGTTGTCCAACTACTCAGTCTTGTCTTACTTTCGCCAGTTTCATTTACTAAATAAATGGTACACATACACAGGCAACCAGAGGCTATTCTGATGTGAGAAGCACCATGATGTGGATGCCATCTGTGATTAGGCCTCAGTGAGCACATATCTGAAAGTGAAAGTTCACTGCTGAACTTCATGTGCTTTTCACCCTTTCATTATCATCCTCAAGATGAACTGGGAGAATAGGCAGGTAATATGTTTTTACTTTCATTCTGTGTTTATGTGTCTAGTTGTGTGTGTGTGTCTGTCTATATATAGGAGTGAGTGAGTAGGGCGGTGAGTAGGGCAGTGTATCCATGTGTGGGATCAATGCAGGAGGTGGGATACTTCAGAACCTTATGGTGGGGTGAAATAACATTTTCAAATGTAACATGGGTCAGAGTTGGATGAACAATGCTGCTGAGAGGAGAGGAGATCAGAGGAGAAAAGAGGAGAAGACAGGAAAAGTGAGGAGAGAGGAGGAGACGGGAGGAGAGGAGAGAGGAGAGAGCAGGCCCGGCTTGCACACACCAAGGTTACAATCATCCTGCACCATGTGATTAGAGGCACAGCCCTGAACTTCCTGACTTGCTCTCACTCTCCCCGAACATTATGTTCCCTCGACGAAAGTCAAAGAGGAGGGGTTAAAAAAAGAAAAAGAGAGGGTCAGAATGGAAGAGGGAAGAGGGGAGAGAGGGAGGGGGAGAGAGAGAGAGAGAGAGAGAGAAAGAAGAGGGGAGAAAAGCCTTTCCTCCTTGCACTTGACATTACTTTGGATGTGTTGCCCGAGTTCTTATTCTTTTTAAACATTACTTAATAAACCCTCAAACTCTGGTTGCTATGCCAATGACAACGGCTCAACCTCGAATTTGTGTCGAGTGGTTGTCCTTAAAGAGAGAGACCCTGAGTCAGAGCAAGAGAGAGACATGGAGAGCAAGAGAGGCCCAGAGCTGGAGACACTTGGCTCCCTCAGTCCGCTCCATCCTGGCAGGCAGTGCCAAGCCACAAAATGGTGGCAACCTGACGCTGGTGCAGCATTTCTTCAATTTTCCAAGAAAGAGAAAACCGTCCTGTAATGTTCAGTCTGTTGTTTCCTGTATAGTCAAGTCATTTTTTTCTCCTCCGTCCCTCTCCCTCTCTTTCTCTTTAGTTTCTGCCACTTTTGGAAAAATGAACAAGCACTGCAAGTGAGTTGATGTGCCAGCGAATGGTTGCCTATGGATGCAATTCCAAAGCTGAAAGGAAAACATTTCAGGAAGAAAAGAAAGAGAAAATGCATGCTCTTATGCTTCTCTACTTTTGTGAGACCTGCTTACATATTTATTTGTGTACTTCCTTCCTTGGATAGCATACGGCAAGCATGGCCTGCATCCTTGAGAAGTAATCCAATAATGACCACACGTCACCACCATTATCTTTTTAAAACATGATCATGCTCGACTTGGAAAACAAATCAATGGTTTTCTTGTGGAACCAGAGGTCAAGCTGCTCGAATATCAAAGAAAAAACACCCGCCAACACACAACAGCTATTCTCCAATCAATCTTCACTACATATTAGACTATGAAGCTTCTATTTATAACCTACTACTTATAACCTGACTTCAACCTAAGCTTCCCATAGCTAATAAATAGGTTCCATGTATGCAGTTCATATAGGCTTCATCTGAAATGGAGTTTCTCCCAGAAATTTTGAGACCATACAGTATTCAATAAAAGATTTATAGGGAGTTGAGGTCCATAGTGTGACAGTGGCAGGTTTGGCAACTGTTTGAAGTCCCAAATCAACTGTACAAAGAATCATCTTGTACAATTAAAAAGGAAAAAATACCTTATGATCTTGCAGGCCTAAACTACTACTTTTTGTTGTTAAAAGACCAATCTGGCTTTGGTGAAGTGATACAGTGGTGGATAGCAGGCCTCAAGCTATTAACAAGGAAGGAGAGGAGGTGGAGGGAGATTACTGGATAAATATTTGCATGGTACGGAAGACGCAGGACAAAATCTTTAATCAAAGCTGTTATGCCTAGTATGCATGGCCTAATCTGCCAGCACTCATGACTCACTAACAAGTAAAGCACCTTGTATTTGTGTGCTCGTGTGTACGCATGTCGGTGTGTCTGAGAGAATTAGGAAACAAACAAGGCAGCGAGATAGAGAGAGAGAGTGATGTGAGCAGAGAGCTGAGGGCAAAATTATTTGTTTGACTTGGGGTGCATGCAGAACATGCCTCTATTCATAAGTCACACACACACAGACACACACACACACACACACACAACTCCATCTATGGTTAAAACCACCAGAGTGCAAAACATTCAGCAGACTCCCTCCGACCCAAGCCACACAGCCCCCTAACTGAGCCTGATTCAACCTCTGACTGGCTTCCAGACCCTCACAGGGCTGAGTCTAGCTTCTACTCAACCAGTCTATCAATCACACACACACACACACCTAAGTCCCTTATACACACTATTAAGCATTTGTTTATCACGCACAAATAAATACACCCATACACTCAAAGAATGCTAGAATCTCTTAAATTTACAACCTGAGCCCCCTGTTGGACTGCATGCAAAATGCTTCTGTCAGTTGAATTTATGACCTGGAGCAGAATATGCTTTTGATCTCAGGACAGGGAAGAACAACACGGATAAAGTCAATGCTTTGCATGGATAGCGGAACACCACAGATAAAGTCAATGGATACTGTAAACTATGACCCTGAAATAACCACATGGAACTATGGCCTAGATGGCCTCTAGGAGTGCATTTTAAAGGTGGGGGAAAAACTCAGCATGGCAGCAAACCCCACAGCATTTGTGATCTCAAGCTAGCCCTCATCTGGTCCGCTGTCGACTGCTATCTAGTTAGCAACGGCAGCTAATTATCCATGACTGGTCTGGCGGTGGCGCTGAAACTATGTCTCAACATTCCGTACTAAGCTGCTCGGCCTGAGAGAAAATATTTATCCCGCTTCAGCCTGCCTCTGGTATGTCTAGAATGGAAGTATGTTCCTAGAGCTTGGTTTTCATACCTTTTCACTCTTCATCACTCTCTTCATCACCCTCAATAGCTCTCCCTCTCATTCTTATTCTCTCTCTCCCTCTCAATCTCCCTCTCTGTCAATCACTCTTACTCTCTCAATCACTGATCTCTCTTTCTCTCCATTCCTCTCCACCCCTCTCTTAGCTCCATGGCAGTAACACAAAAATAAACTTTGGAATTCCCTCCAGCCTTGAGGGTAAATAAGGCAAACACAAGAGCATGGGGGCAACTGGGGCCACAGCAAAAGCCACTAATATGACAACAGGTCAGATGTTTCCAACACAGGCGGGCCAAGCACTGAAATACATGTTTATATTCATTAAAAGCGTGGATAGTGCTCCAGACAAACCAAGATGAGACAGCAGACTGAGTGGCCTGTGGAGGGAAAGAGACTACGGCTGCTGCTAATCGAGCAGACAGAAGGATGTCTGATAGCACTGTCAAGTGTGTGCAGCTTCACAAATACTAATGGGCTGTTGAAGCTGGCAGAGGTAGTTTTCCTTTGTTTACTTCCATTTAGAAAGTGTACTTGATGTTATAGGCATACCAGGCAAGCCTGCAATATTTTGCCTATGAAGCTCCCCCTGGAGTTGCCGAACAACAACATTGTGAATTCTCACTATTTGGACTTTTGCAAACCAAAGAATAGGAACCAGCGATGATCATTTCTAAAGAGTTTTGATTTCTCGCAGTTTCATTCAGTTTGACGGTTTGACATCGGGACGGCGTCATCAAAATGCAAGTTCTGTAATAAATAACTAATAAGCAGGAGGGCCGATAGAGCCTTCATTCCCCTGGTAATGAGCCATTTAACCACCGAAGTGACTACAAAACTGGTGAAGTAACCTCAAAAAACTACAAGTAAAATTGCCTGGTGTGCTTTTATGAAGCACAAGATATTTCCTTAAACAGAAGACAGCATTTTGCCCCTGAGTAGAAATACATCACCTTTTTCCTAAGGCTTCATCTTTCTTCCATTAAAATAAAACACAGAGCTGACAATGCTAATACGGTCTTGCAACTTCCAAACTTAGCAAAGATTAGCAAAAAACTGGCATCAAAGCGTGTTCCTTATGTCGGCTTAACACACATTACCCTTAAAGGAAACGAGGGCTGAGTATTTCTGAAAACCTGCCATACCAGGGCCCAGTCTAAAAGAAGCACTCCTCCAGTGGACATGAGCAACAGGAAGAAAAGGGAAAAAAAAAGAACAAAGAAGCACCAGGCTTTGTCCATTTCTGTACTTAATCTTCAAAATGTCCAGGCTGCCAAAGCCCAAACATATTCTTTGAAGATATTTCATGCTAGAGAATCTAGCTCATGCCAACCAATTGTCAGCACTGATCCAATTGCATGATGTGGTCAAAAACACATCATTCTAATAAATCAATTTTAAATGCACAAAAAGTAAATCCATCCTGTCCCTTCTGCTCTGCTGTCTGCATGGGGCCATTAGAGACAAACGCGGGACGACAAACTATTGCTAAGAAATGCAAAGGCAAAATATTTCAGGGCAGAGGAAAGCCGAGTCATCACAAAAAAAGACACACAGTTCACAACATGCAACACACACACAGACACGGCATGACATGGGCATCTCAAATAAACGGTGAATTTTGACTCTGACGGATGGTTTACAGATTGTTTTGGAGTCATCACAAACAGACATAAACAAAGGCATTTTCATAAAGGTTCTTAGATTCTTCATGCTATCAGCAGAGAAATTCCCACAACAACTGTGGGTGTTTAACATTTCACAGCAATGCTCAAATAGGTGATGTTGCATATGTTGTACCTGGAACCCCCGAAGTCCTCCTTCTTGGAGGTCCAACATGTGCTACCAGTAGACTGAGTGCCACCAAAGAATCAATGCAGCAAAAATAGCATCACCAACAAAGCAGCCTTTAAGAAAAAGTGGCTTCCTTCATGATCAGATTGCTTTATTGAATTACTGGTAGAATAACTCCATTTGCCACTCACTCTCAGTCCTCATTCATAAACAGGCATGTACAGTAGAACCAGACAGTCACATCACATCATTCATCTGATCTCATTATAAGACACTCAAAACACTCTAGCTAGAATCCCTCAAAAAATAAAATAAAATAAAAGGATGAGGTGGAACTTGTTAAAAGTAATACAATTAAAAACACACAATTTTCTCCATTGTTGTGGGCTCTCAGCAAAGCCACTAATCTGATTGACCAACCAAAGAGACACAAAAAGCAAGGGGTGATAAACCTACATTGTTCTCTCAGTAGTGCTGGGATGTCAGTCCCACAGACCCACATGCACAGAGAGAACGTGACAGGAGAAAAACAGAGCGCTCTTTGTGTTTCCTAGTGCCCATTTATGATTACTGGCGCAATATAGTTCTGCTGTCATTTAGCTAGGGCTTTGGCAACATGCAAAACATGCCATAGTGATGGATTATAGGAGAGGGTGACAACAGCTTCTACCTGACATTTTTGGTTTTGGTCTAATGTCTTCAACTATTCCTTTCCATATTCCTGTGCATTTTAACTGAATTGCAGAGGGGGGAATATGCCACATACTGCTGGCGAAACTGCTAAGAGGTAGACAAGGCTTCTCGCGCTCTCAGCTATAAAGTGGCTTAATTGTGTCAAGGTGAGATAATCACTGTTGGCAGACCATAACCTGCACATGCAGGAGTGCACACGTCACACACTTCATCTGTCTGCGTGTGTTTCTGGTGTGGGACGGGGCCGTCGCTAAGCAGGCACCCTGTTTAGAGAAAGATGGGAGTTGCTGACAAATGTGTGGCTTAATTAATCTTGGGTCTGATGTTTTTAAGCGGCATAAACTGCTAAATTTCCATCTTATGTCTATTTCACTGTGTAACACTAAGTGAACATTATACAAAAAGAGAATAAAAATGAGTAAGCGTCAGAGAAAAAGAGAGCGAATAAGTATAAGAGAATAAGTATAGAAACTGTTGTGTCTACCTTAGCCTGTAATCACAGAGGAAATGATGTATGGAGGGCTATGGAGAGTAGAAGAGAGGCAGATACAGATACAGCATAAGCACCATCAATATCAATCATGGGGGTATTAAAAAAAGGAGGTTTAACAAACACTTAGTTAATGTCTGAACTCGAGGTTGACTGAACCCATGACGACTACACCCGAGCAGTCAGTTCTAAAATTCTGGTAAGGAATTAGCTCAGTCAACCCCGTGTTGGTTAACCTAGTGTTGTGTGTGTTCACGGTGAACTTATAAAGACATCATCTGTCTATCTCAGGGATGAAGCAATACCTTTTTTACGAAGCCCATGAGGAGAAAAGAATTGTAATAGAAAAAATATTGTACAGTCGTTATTTTATAGTCAGTATTATAGGCTATTAGTTAAGCACACAGTCAATATTGCCATTATTAAATATAGGATAGCGATGAACTATTTCAAACTTGACACAGAAGTGCTATGCACAGAAGAGCAACCTGTCACTTGACCTGTCACCTGATGGCATTATTGGATCTATAATGCACTGTCTTTTCTTTGCATAAAATAGGAAAACAACAAAACACAACTTGTAAATGAGTCCCTTGGGTACCAGCTCCTCAATTAAGGGAGATTCATTTCACAAAGTCATAATATCATGCAATAGCTTATGGCACATTGGTAGATGATCAGTTATGTCTCGGGCGCTTTAAGGACTGAGTCTCAGCCCATGCATACACTGAAACTTCTCCTTGAGAATCCTAAACACCATCTATTATTTTAATTTGAATAGCCTTGTAGGTTAGTGGCACGAAAAACGAATGAAGGTGCGCATGAATTGGTTTAACGACCAACAGTGTCTCCAACACTGTACTGTAATGTCATCTGTTGCCTGGATGAACTATCTCCAAAAAGCCCATGCAAAAAAGTTATCATACAGATGACAACACACATACTCAAAGGCTTAAAAGCACTAAAATTCTGAGTGTGTTTGTGTATGCACACTAAGGCACACAGCTATACGCACACAGACACAAAAATACACACACACCAGTAATGCGGTTGGACAAATGACGTTTTTGTCACACACAGATGCTTTTGCACACAAACGCTCTTCATGCATGAACTTTTAATCAATGAAATGGCTTTGTTACCCATCATGTAAAACTAGCATTATTAATATCAGTGATGTGGAATGTGGAATGTTAGAACTGGAATGTTAGTACTTAAATGTTTATATTACATTTCTTACAGTATTTTTACTTTTGTATTGCATGTAGCTTTGGATGAGCATATCTTTCAATCAGAAGACTAATTTTGTTATTTAACAGTAACAAGATGTTTGACCCATTCTGAATGTAGCATCAGGAAATGATGGAGGTGAATTTCAAATGGATTTCAAAGGGTGAAATGTCACTGCCTGGCTTCTCTGAACCTCAGGGGAAGTGGGTGTTGATGCCCTAGGACCTGGGTGTCCTCAAATCCAAGGACAGACTAATTCATTCTCATTTACATTCTCTCCCTCCCCCCCACCTCTCTCTCTCTCTCTCTCTCACACACACACACACCAGTACTAGCCTCTAACCCTCTTATTACCAGGGAGTGGAAGAGTGTAACGGGGAAACATGCAGATTGACATGCAGATTGACACACACACACACACACACACACACACACACACACACACACACACACACACACTCTTAAGCTACCTTCACATTCCCCTCTGTTATCTTCTCTCCCTCTTGATTTTCACTATCCATCTGTCCGCGTACTCTCCCACAGGGGAGATGGAGGCAATTCATTTATATACAAATGGGCGTGTGCACGCACACACACACCCATTCACACACACCTTTATCATTCCCACAGCTGCCTTCCCATCCTCCACTCCATCTCTCTCTCGTTCTCTTGCTCGCTCTCCATCTCTCTGAGCCAAAGAGGAGAAGGGCTAATCTTTTAGTAGGACACTACTGATGGGCCACTACCGCTAAGCACTACTACTACCACCAGACAACCTTAGGCCATCATTTGTTCACATACATTGGCAAACTCACAAAGTGACACAGACACACACATACGTGTACTAACGTGTACAGACATACACATACGCACACAACCATCACACACACACACAATTTAAACACACTATATGACCCCCAATCTCATCTCCTATAACCTTGTGCAATAAAGGAGCCCTTGGCCAGCAGATGACACATTAGAAGAGGAAGGACACACTGACTGGGGACTGTGTGCCATTGGGAGACATGGGATATGGCCAGGGGCACATATGAGTGAATGAAAAAGGACATAGTGAGAGAGAGAACAAGGAAGACAAACATGCACTGACAGAGAAGCCTTAGAGGGATGAGATGGGACAGAGGGAGGAACACAAAGTGAGGAAGAGGAGAGAGGGAACAATAAAAAGAGGGGGATGGGGTGGGAGGAGAAAGAGGGATGAGAGTGGGTCCAGAGAATGCTGAGCAGGTATTTAACTAACCACATCACTGCAGTAGGAATGCAGCACTCTGCTCCGTAGCAGGGGAGGGGAAGGGAGGGGAGGGGAGGGGAGAGGAGAGGACAGGAAAGAGGGAGGGAGGAAAAGAGGCAGCACAAGATAAAGGGATAGATGGATGGATGCTAGCCACACTGGTCAATGCAGGCAAAAGAGCAGGCTTGTGTGTCTATCAAACACAGTGCATGTGTCTACATGTGTGCTTGTTCTTTTTTGTGTCTTTAGTTTTTTGTTTTGCTTTACATAAACTGCCAGACCACCCACAAGTGCCATGGAAGAGAGAGGCTGTGCACAAGCTCCCAGGATTCCAGAGTGGCACCAGAGGAGAGCAGCGTCAGGCACGTGTCTAAGCAGCTCCTATCTCATGGCGTCTGATGGACTAGCATGCATGTAGAAAGTAAGAAGAGACTCATGGGATATCCAAATGGAGTATGGTAAGGCAAACTGATACTACATTCCCCACGATTCCCATGTCTGAACCAAGGTAAGTTGACTGGCCAACTGAGACATGGGGGGCATAGCTTTGGAGTGCGGGTGGCGGCCTGCCTGACCCCAGAGCCTCAAAATCTTCCAGAGGGAAGGAAGATCTGCACCAGAGTGTAACAGGGCCCACCAAGAAAAAAACGTGCACACGCATACATACATACATACATACACACACACACACACACACAAATGAATATCAACATACATAGTAAAACACAACCAACACATCTAACAGGAGTATCTAACAGCAAGTTAACACACACAAACAAATCTCCCTTTCTCCCTCTCTGACAACACATACACACACACACACACACACACACACACCAGGAAACTGGCTCACAAAGGGCTTGCATAGAGGGCCTTGGAATCCGGAACAGTCCACACATCTGAACCCATTTCCCCTTCCGCCTACTGCAGAGTTAGGCTGAGATACAGACCCACACCCATATCCACCATCCCCACTCTCTCTCTTTCCCTCCCACACACACAGACACACATACCAGAAGATCAGAAAGAGCCCAAATAAGCACAACGCACGCACTCACTCACGCGCGCACCGCACACACACACACACACACACACACACACACACACACACACACACACACACACACACACACACACACACACACACACACACACACACACACACACACACACACACTTCAGCACAGTACACAGTTACATGCTTACTTTCCAGGGATGCATCCTTTCCTAACCAGTAACTGTGAGCGAGCGGTTTCTCTGTCTGTCTGTGTCTCTCTCTCTGTGGCTGGCTTCAATGGAGCTTCACCCAGTAGGGTCAGACCTGCCAACAGAGCAGACACAAGAGAGCAGCAGGAGCCTGCAATTAGTCCAGAGCACACAAGAACACAGACAATTCCACAAGTGTACAAAAACATCTCTCTGTTTGAGAAGACAGTCAACAAGTGGTGTCAAATAACACTGGTTCACATAGAATAGGACTTTAAAATACCACAGACAGTACAGGACACAATGACTCTTGAAAGCTGAGATACAAGTTAGAACAAAGTACAAACAAAGTACAACCTTAATACATATTTTACCGCGCTAGTTTCTTTTTGGTGACATTTAGACCATTCCCTAAACAGAAATTGTGAAAATTCTCCATTCTAAAAAACAGAGCCTAGATCACTTGAATCTTTGAGAGCAATACTCTGGGGTATCTGAATTCAAAGTGATCAAGAGAAAATCACACCCCTGTTGCTTCACAGCACATATGGGGAACTGTCTGTAGTTATGGTAACACTATGCCATAGCAATGCAGCCACAGACACCAGATGTCATCTGTGATGTCACACACACTCATATTCCTGTCATCAAACCACCACCCGTCAAGCAAATACAGTCTCACACCATCACTTGAAGAAACAGAGAAAATACAGTCCATTTGTTGAGTCACTCACCCACACGCACACACGGACACGAGTAATTCAACACATGTAAAAATGACACACGCACAAAACAAATGAACACAGACACATCCACACATGTACAATCACTCAAATATACAACTACAAAGGCATGTACACAACACAACATGCTTACAGAAACCTGTGTGTTTACACAACATGCAGGCTTTGCTGAAAGGGAAGTGGGAAGGGGAAGTAAAAGCTCTGTCTTCATCCTGTTCAGTTACACACACACACACACACACACACACACTAAAGTCAGGTGTTAACACATCATGTATATACCTGCTACACTGATGGCTCAGTGATGGAATCACGCCAAAGAGGGAAAGAAAAATGGGGTGCCAGAAGGAGTTTCAGGAGTTTCCAGAAAATTCTATCCAGCCCTCATATTTATTCAGGTACACAGTGTATCTTTATTATTGACATACATCATGGGAGAGGCTGTGGCACAGTGGTTGAGTCTCAAACCACAAATGAATTCAATGGCTGACCTGAGATCAGCTCCCAAACCAACTACTCAGCTCTCTCCTATACTGGGTTTCTCTCAGCTCATCACTGTCTTGTCTAATAAAGGTTGAAATATAAAATATAAAAGTTCAAAACTATAAACACCAGACACTGTCTCTGTGCTCTTGAATGAGCCTAAGGCCTGAGCCAGTGAGAGCAAGAATGTGGCTCCTGCCTGTGTGGGCATGTATCTGATGCTTCTGAGTCGGACTCTGGTACTTCTCTTTAGCTCCCAGTGTCAGCTATAAGCTTTCCCATCCTTTCTACTGATCTACGTTTCAACCATAGGCAGAAGAGATACACACAAACACACACACACACACACACACACACACACACACACCACACACACACACACACACACACACACACACACCCCCTCAGCCAAACATCTCTCTCACACACACACAAACACACAACAATCTGTCAGGGATGATTTACTCCTCAATTTGTGCACTCGTCACATTTGTTTTCTCATGCTGAGGACAATCCACAGTAAAGGGCGATCTGCACTGTGTACAAAGGAGAGAAGTGGACCACAAAGAAAAAAAAAACTATGAAGAAAAACAAAAAAGAGAAGAAAATAAGAACATTCAAGCAACAAATCCATGAAAAAGAAAGTGACAGAGAAACCTTCAAATCCATCTTTAGCTTTTTTCCCCATGATGTTTTGCATGGGAGACCATTTCCTGCAAGTGATTAGTGGACTGTGTGTCGGGGAGGGGGGTGGGGTGGGAGGCTTGGTGTTTCGTCTGCAAGTTGGAGGGAAGGAATGCTCAAGTTAAACATGGAGAATAGGGTAGGCGATTTTATGGAGTATGGAACGAGGGTAGATGAAGAAAAGAGGAGAGAAAAGAAAGGGAGAGAAAGATTCCAAAGCAGAGAGGCTGGCAGAGAAGGAGTACAAAATATTAAAAGCAAAAGCAAAAAAAAGTTTGTTGGTTCATATTTATAGTGTTGGAGGCTGAGTGACACTGAAGTTCATGTTTGAACAAAGTCAGGCAGGAGAGGGCCAGCCACATTATGGAGTCAAACCTGAAGAACGTGTTATAATGTGTTATTATAGCATGTTATCCAGTGATAACAGGCACACTTAAGACTCTAAATGACGCGCAAAGCACTTGCCTCTCACGCCCTCACGGACCATAGACACATGCTTAGAGGCCAGGCACGCACACACACACACACGCACAAACACACACAAAGACGCTCCCAAACATAGGAACAACACAAACACAAAAGGGCCTTTGAGCAGAGGCTGGTTTAAGGGAAAAGGCCCAGCAATGAATGCCCTGACCTCAACACCGGCAGGTTTACAGAAGTGTGTGTTGCTTCATGAACCTCCCCACCTCATCCCAACAGCTGGGGTGTTGGAATCGGTGCCTGCCTGCCCTGCCATATAAGGGCCAAGTGCAGTCTCTCCGTGTGTTTGTCCAGTCTGAGGTACATCCAAATGCCTGCAGACCTCCCCGAGTCAGATGGTCAGTCAGCCCCAAGCCACACTTGACAAACCAACCCTTTAAACATCCCCTGCAAATATAAGGCATTTTCTTGCCATAAACAGAATGTTTGAGAAAACACAGAAGTGGGTAAGGGAGGGAGGGACAGAGAGAGAGAGAGAGAGAGAGAGTGTGAGAGTGAGAGAGTGTGAGAGTGTGTAAGAGAGGGGGGGGGGGGAGAGAGAATAAAGGGTGAACAGAGAGAGGAAGAAGGCAGAAAAAGGAAATGAGTAAAAGCAAGAACAGAAAGGAACAGAGAGAGAGGGAAGAGAGAGGTGAAGGTAGGACAGAAAGAGAGAGAACACAGTCAGTCATATCAAAGTGGGTGGGCAGAGGATTTCTTTTGACCCTTGGCACCATTTACAGAGCATCACTTTGAAAAAGAAAAAATGAAAGAAAAAAGGCAGTCACAGAAGAAAGAAAATACGCTTCAGTTCAGATGCTTAGGCACACAATGGGGCAAACCTACTGAGACTTTTTAGCCTCTAGGCAAAAAGGAAAAAAGAATGAAAAAGGATTCAGGATGTTTAGTTTTTACAGCACACAACACTCACTCTCGTTCTCTCTCTCTCTCTTACACACACAGTCATCTGACATCAAGTCTCTCAGACTGTGAGGGGTCCTGGCAGTGGAATCGAAAGACAGCAGCAAGGGGGTAAGCAGCCGACTTTACCCCCCAGCACAGCACTCATGCCTGGGAAAAATATCTGCTTTGCTGGGGCCTTCAGCTGTGGATGTGTGGTGGCTGCTGAATCATTACCAATACCAACACGTCACACACACACACATAAAAACACACGCCCACACACACTCCAAACACACAACACAGAGACACACCCAAGAACCGGGCAGGAAGAGCCTCTCATATCCTATTATGGGTGTGTATGAGCCAATCAGATTATCGTGTTGACATAACAACGAGAACGCCCGAGAAAGGCACTAACTTGCTGCAGACAACGGCAGGGCGAAGAGACGCTATGATAAAACTTTATGGGTGACTTACCGCTGATATGGTGTTCATATTCCTGCCATTACTCATTCAGCAATGAGATTACAGCATAACACACTGCGTCATTCTACCACCATACAATAACACTATTGACTTGATTGTGTGATTCAACAGAGAATGAATGGTATATGAATATCAATGAGTGACGTGTTATTGCACTTGTCTTCAGTTGTGGGTCTTTCATTTTGTGCTATGAATGAACATTTGATGGGTACATAAAATACTGGTGATCATGGGGCAGTGGTAGGTCTTCTGAAATAAATTAAACCTCCATTTTATCACTAGAATAAAATGTTGATAATTACTCTGATGAAGTGGATATTTACACCAAGGGGATATTTGAGCCAATAAGAGCTCATTTGAGCTAATAATACTACACTTGAGTGAGAGTAGAGGTGATGGTAGAGGTGAGAGTAGATACCCAAATAGCAGCAATTCTTCACCGGTCAATCTGTTCTCTCACTTTTTTATTGGAATTCATTGGTTAAAATGTATGATACCTGGTATGATTAATAGCCCTTAAGTGTCAGAATAGGCAGTGTCACAGTGGAGATGTCAATGTGGATCTGCCACTGAAAGGTCAGGAGATTCTCCTCACACTGGGACGCAGTGGTGTCGGGGGTGGTAACGAGGCTTAGGAGGTTTCAAAGATACTAGGACTCTGACTACTGTTGAGATGGTAACAGTTTAGGAGAAAGAGGCAGTAAACAGGCACCATACAGATGGTAAGACTATGATTCACTGACTGAGGATTTGAAAATGTATGAGTCGTGTGTGTGTGTATGTGTGTGTGTGGTGTGTGTGTATTTGTTTTTACTATGTTTTACTACCCGATCAAAGCTGTTGCCATTTATAACACTTCAACAAAGTGTCAAAAAATGTTGTGGATGGCGCTTTTTAAAGTGTAGTGGCTTGCAGTCATTGTTAGCAGTATGTGCCATAGCAGCCTCAGCATGAAGGTGGATGAGAAGAATGCATCTCACAGCACAGCACAGCACAGCACAGCACAGCACAGCACAGCACAGCACAGCACAGCACAGCACAGCACAGCACAGCACAGCACAGCACAGCACAGCACAGCACAGCACAGCACAGCACAGCACAGCACTCGCTCCCTCACTCATTCACAACCCTTTCACTCTTCACACTGTCAAACATCAGTCCATCTTTGTGAGCATCCTTCTAAGATTTGGTCACAAGCACCAAGTTCAAAGTGTGGTCGTCATCTTTTATTATGTTATTTCTTTTAAGAACCTGATGTGCCATGAATGCCTTCAAAGAGCGATGGACAAACCCTACTTGAAACCATACAAACACAAGGTGCCTGCACTCCTAATCAATCCTCACTCTCTACACACCACCATCCACACTGTAGTGTTTTACTGTCAAGAAGGTGAGTCAACTGATAACCACCCAGTCCTACTTTACTCTAAAGTGTCTAGTGGCTTGCACCCAAATCATACTTTATGTTTAAACAAAAGTATGGATGCCTAGGCTACTGAATACATCCAAAGCATACTTTACACT